>JANRGV010039751.1:0-21208 GCA_024734035.1 Alethe castanea
TAGAGAGAGACAGCTCTCCCGTCCCAAGCCCTCGTGCAGGTCCCTAGGGGTTGGGCTCCCCTCCCCCCGCCGCTCCATGTGAAACCAGCACACATGGGAAACCTGGGGATGAAGTGGTGAGGAAACCTGGTCTGACTGTGGGGCTGCGGGGTGTGGGGACTCACATGGGGACATGTGGGGTCACTGGAAAAACTGCTGTGAAGTGGCTTCAGTCCCAGCAGTTAAAATCTCTGGCCTTGGGAGTTTTCACAGGGAGTCTCGGCAATGGTCACACTGGATCGTTTCCTCAATGCTGTCATGGCCATACCAAGTCCTTGCACCATTGCTCTGGGCAGTTCCCTCTTTGTCCACTCCCCTCAGAGCTCAGTCAGGTGCCTGCTGTCTGCTCATGCCAGCACTAAATCCTGCTCTGATCTCATCCTCTGACACCAAAATGTCTTCAGGGAAGAAGTTCTGGGGCTGTGCATGTTCACCACAGCCGTACTGGCTGGTCTTATTGACAGAGTTGGGCTTTGCAGGGCTGGTTTTCTCACTGGGGCAGTTCTGCCAAGTGTGAGAGCAGAGGAGACTCAGGGCAGGGACTGACCATCGCAGCACTGAAGAACATCTCTGAACAAAGCCCAGCCCTTCATTTCTCTGTTCCAAGGGAAAAGCCATTCTGTGTGAACTGGTAATAAACAGTCTTTCCTCCCTCCTAGGTCACAGCGGTCATGGGGAACATCATAGGAGAGGAAACAACCAGAACAAATTAAATCTGAGTAAAGTATGTTTTAACCTAGAAGTGCAGAAGCGAAGATGTGTTAAGCCTAAACCTATTGTTCCCATTTAGAGTTGTCCTGAGCTCACGGTAAGGACAACAGGTGCTAGACTCAGCTGCTCACACAAAAACTTCTCATGAGAGCAGAGCTACCCTGGGCTGTCCATCCATGGACCCCCAGAATAGCACAGCTCTGCTCCACAGGAGAGCTGCCTCACCTATGGGTTTGTGCTCAGTGCAGTTTGAGATGTTTTTCAGGCTGATGAGCCAGGACATTTCTACTTTCAGGGGCTTCATGGCTGCATAGGAATTTTGGAGTAGAAACTTGAGGCCAGATGAATCAGTCAGTGCATATTTAGAGAATCACGCTGAAACCTTTGGAAACTTCCCTTACGAAAAGCATGTTCCAATCCTAGCCAGCCTCAGAGTGGCCTTGAAAGACTCTTTATCTTAAATAGCTCCAGCCGCCCCACCTGGGAAAGATCACAGGACCCTCTGCTGCCCGGGCAAGGTATTAACTCTTTCAATACCCAGAATAAGACTTTGCAGATCTTTGTTCTCTCTTCTGAGTGAAAGAAAAGGACCAAGATGGTAATACGCACAAAAACAGCATGAAAACACCGAGGTCAGACAAAAGGAGAAGTCAGGTCCCAAATAAAGGTAGAAGGAAAGTCGTGGACAGAAGTTTCTCTTTTTTTAAGCTATAGAAAAGAAACTCTTGTTTCCCTATAACACATAAAGATATTATGAGGTGGATATGACTGTTGTAACTGTAGATATAAACAGAGGCATTGGTGTTAAAGTCAGTAAATGTTAAAATTGCTGTGGTCCCCTAAGTGTGAATAGTGAGAAAATCCCTGCTGCTCCCCAGGGAAGAAGAAGAAAATACCTCTGCTTTCAAAGATGAAGTGAACTTTTGTTTTAACTGCTATAATCCTTGAAGAGTGTCTCATAAGTTGATATGGTTCTTAATAATAGTTACGGGAAAAACTGTTAGTTGAGGAAAGGGATTTTACATAGAAATCAAAATTCCATTTTTCAGGTGGCTGGTCACTGTGACATCAAGACCACGAAAAAACAGTTTCTTGTGGAGAAATGTCCATAGACAAAAGAGGGAAGTCTCCTCTTCCAAGTAAATTGGTGAAAGACTATTTTAAAGATAATAAACAGAGTTGTTTCCTGTACGTTTTCGGTGTGAAAGAAGAGAAGTGTATGCGGGAAGGAAAAGTGGTCTAAAATTTTATTCTGAGATTTTTTTTTATAGTTTCTACTAATAAAGTTACTCTTTGTGCCATTTAAGTTAAGCCTGTTTCACCTTCCACCTAGTCCTACCTCACAGCAAGAAAATTTCAAATTAGTGAACCAAAACCACTACATTAAATTAGTGTTTCTGCCTCGTTTCGAACTGAAACCAGGACACAATGCAATTCCATTTCTCTACAAAATATGCCCTGGCCTCTCTCAGACCGTGCTCTAGGCCAGGCTGGGAAAAATGTAAGGAAGATGAGAGATTCAGCAGCAAATTGAGGCACAGGGTTTGTAGCCTCACAGGAATTTCTTGCTGTGATGGCTTGGCTGAATGTTTGAGCCAAAGCTGCTCAGGTGCAAACAGAGCCATGTGTCGTTGGCTGCTCCCTCCCACCCTTCTTTTCCTGGGAGGAGAACAGAGCCACTGCCAGGGATATGGGGCATTCACTGATTGCTTCCAGTACCTTTCATTGACAGATGCACCCCCAAAACTTTGCTATTGGGGTAGGCAGCTGCCTTGGATGTACCTGATCCTGGGCAGCTGGGGGCAATGAGCCCAACTGGAGCGGTGGGCTTGGAGCAGAGAAATTCCAGAGGTACCTCCAAGCTGAGCCAGTGTGTGAAACAGCCCCAGGGCAGAACTGGGGAAGAGGGGCTGTGCAGGAGGAGCCTCTTGCAGAGGTTTCCTCTCTGCTTTGCTCTGTTTGTGCAGGCTGAGAGTGTGGGGAGGAAAACCACAGCAGCGGGGCTGTGCTGTGCCCAGCAGTTTGAGAGCAGAGCTTCTGGCCAGGGAATGAGCTGCTTTGGCTCTGGTTTTGCTGAAAGCAAAACAGACCTCAGTCATTGTGAAATTTTAAATGCTCCCTGAACCTTTGCATGAGATTTTAATAAATTGCATTGAAAATAATCTCTACCAATTGCTTTCTCTTTAGATTTTTGCATTGTTTTCCACATTTTTAATTGCACCACTTTCTCATGTTGGTGCAGTGAATGAAAAGACTGGATTTCTGAAGAATTCTGAGATGAAACAGGAAGGCTGACAGAGAGAAAGAAATAAAAACTTCAATTAAAGCAAAAACAGAGGAGGTAATGCAGGAGAAACTGCAGAGAGCTTCTCAACCCTGAAACGTTTCTCAAATGTTAGTGAAGATATGCAGAAATGCAGAACACTGTGTCAGCAAACTCGCACACTAATGTCACCTGGAGCTCTCAGCTCTTTCATTTTAGCCCAGGAGCTCTCCCTCGGCTCCTCACCCATTCCCAGGGGAGCTTCATGGACTCCAGCTGCTCTCTCACATAATGGACAGCTCTCCTGCTGCTGCTGCTGCTGTGTGAACCGGGGGATGGCTTTGCCCTGGGGCTCAGCACTGCAGGGCTGCTGAGCAGGGCCTGTCCTGGGCACAAGGCAGGCCCCAGGGGAAAGGGTGTGTGGAGCAGCACTGAGGGCAGAGCTGCTTTGGGGAGGGCAGCAGGACCATTGCTTCCTCTGGCTCCCATGGGCTGCTGAGCAAAGGGGGCAATTACCAACAGCTCTAAGGAAGTTTCAGGTCATAGTGAGAGACTTGGCAGATGCTGACATGCTTTAGGGAGCCAAAGGCATCCACCTGGGACCACAAACCAAACCAAAATGAGCTTGGGCATGTCAGGAAAATTAATCCACAAACACCAGAGGTTTATGTCCAAAAAGGAGACAGAAGAGTCCTTTTTGCTTTATTCGAGTAAAGGGAGAAGCCATGGGTAATTCCCCTGGGATCTCTCAAATTTTTGGAGGACGCAGCCTCCTTTTATCCTATTTTCCTGGCCACTTTTCCCTCTCTCTTTCCCCATAGGCTGAGGTACTTGAGAGGCACAGACTTCTCAGAACGCCTAATACCTGAGATACCCCTCTAATGTATAACCCTTCCTTTTAATTTTTAAATCTTATACAATTCATAGTTTTTCCCCATTGCTTCTTTCATCTTCTGATATCCAATTTCATTTATCAGCAAACCTATAGTTTGTTTGTAATGGCAAATATCTTTTGCCATTCATCAATCAGTGGAATCCATCCCGTTGTTTCTTTTATCTCTTAGTGCTAGCCTTATCTACCAGCAGATCTACAGCTTGTTTGTAAAGACAAATTCGACATTCCTCTCAGGCAGATGTAAATCTGGGAGACAAGGGAAATACAGGAAGAGGCCACATGGATGGGAAGGTGCTGGCCCAGCAAAGACTCAGCAGTGGGAACGGGGAAAAGGCCAAAGGACTGAGCTGGGTTGCTGCCTGTCTGACCCAAACGCCACAGTGCAGGTGCTGATGTGATGGCCCAGGACATCTGCAGCCCTCCAGGGGATGGTGAGTACAGGGATAGGTCCCACAAATGGACTGGAGATGTGGGTCTGGAGATGGGAAGGGAGAAAGTCGCCTTCCACCAGGCCCAGACCTTGCCAGACCCATCAGAAATGTGTTCTGGATGCCATGAACCAAAAGTATTTCTGTGACTTGCGCATGTATTTAAAATGTGTGATAGATCAAAACATACAAAACCCATTCCATAGATATAGAACAAGGATATGTGATCACCTGAAGACATCCCCCTTCTACTGTGTCAAATAGAACGTGTGTGTTCATGAACTGCAGGATCCAGCTGTGGGTGTGCTCTTCTCTGCCCACACCAATGCTCACATAGATGCACAGGTCCACAGAGACACAGGCACTGCTGGGCGCCCTTGGGCACCCCCAGGATGGTCCTTCCTTTACCTCATCATTTTCCTTGCTCTCAATTTCCAGACCTTTATGCTCCGTAGGAGCACCTGGGAAAGGGAGGGGAGCTCTGGAGGGGACTCGCCTGTCACCAGCAAGGACCTGTCTCCATTTCCCCATCTCTGAGGTCCCCTCCTGCCTGTTGGGAAGAGGGATGGCAAGCCTCAGCTCCTGGAGGTGCATTGACACTGCCCTGCCCAGACACTGCCCAGACCCAGACAGGGAGGGACGACCCCCATGGGCTGGGGGCTCAGGGATAAGGAGAGATCCCCCCTGACAGTCCATGGGGCTCTGTCCTTGCCAGCCCTCCTGCACTGGCAGCCACCCTCATGCTTGGCACAGAGGGCTCCAGCCCCCGGCCCTGCCCTCTGGAGCCCTCCAGTTCTTGGTGGTGCCCCCAGGGAGGCTCTGGCACTGACCCAGGGATGTGGCTGCAGAGACACCAGCACTGGCACCAGTGCCATGAGCCTGCAGGGCTTCCACAAAGGCCAGGACTCAAGGGGACAGTGTGGAAGTGAGAAGAGACCAGAGCTGAAAAGAGCAGCTCCTGCTGTATTTCCCTGCCAGCACTGCAGAGGAGCAGCAGCCCTGACTCCCAGGAGCAGAGAGGCAGCCGAGGCTGGTAAAATAAAATGACAGACAAGAAGTCGCATTTTTTAATAAAAAGGAAATGGGAAATTGTCACAGCACAACCTCGCTTGTAGCTAGGCAATTAATTCGGCCATGGATAAGAAATTCAGTTTGATGAGCCTGGTTCAATAAACAGGCCTCTAGGCCAACAATGATAGGATATATTCAAAGCCAAACAGAGATTTCACCCAATGACCTTCCATCCTAAGCTGCAGACACTTCACTGGTCAGAGAGCTGGGCAGTCCAAGCTCCCAACCAACCAGTTGTCATGAGCCAGGAAATTCAAACCTTCTATTTAAGAAGGGCTCTGAAAAATAAAGGAGCTTTTGTCATATGAATCTCTAGAGGGTCATGTCTCTGTCTCCAACCACCATTAACATAATTTAACATAATAGCAGGACATCCTGAACTTTTGATTGATTGCTTGTAGGTCTTGCACTAAGCTTTACCTGTCTGTTCCAGTTTTTTAAACTGGCAGAATAGGAGTGTTATACTCTGATTCACATTCTATCAATAATCCAAATTCCCTGACATTTTCTCAGTTTGGCTTTCCAGCTGCTAATTTAAAAGCATATTCTTTCTGCCTTACCAGTTTTGATCCAGGTTTTTGGGTAACACTTACAGGCTGAGCTTGACAGGAAAGTCCTGGAGTTCCACTGGCCCAAACCAAGGGTGTTACTGCATTTGCTATGGCTTCCAGTATTCCTCCAGAATTGTCAGGTTCCAGTGTACCTCGTAACATAAAAGTTCTGGCCTCAATGGCCTTAGTCTCAGGGTCCAATAATTGTACTTCTCCATCCTTAAATATAATTTGAGCCACAATTTACTTAATACATTTCTTCCCAAAAAGAGGTATCACACATTCTGGCATATATAGAAATTGGTGTGTTATCCATAATTTGCTGAATTTAAAATTAATGGGTTAAATAATGCTCACTTTTCTGCCCACCCTGTTGCATTAACATTTACAGTTTTTTGGCCTGATTTTCCCTGGTTTGCATTTAATACTGAATAAGTAGCCCCAGTGTCTATAAAAATGTCGATTTTCTGTTTTTCCCAGCTCAGTGGTAACCAGGGATTCAGCTGGGATTTCTGCTCCTGGTCCCCTTCCTTCTTGGTGTAGGGGTAGTTCTGTTCCCTCCACCTCCCTCTGCTCCTGGGCACATTCCAGTCTCCAGTGCCCAAACCCTTTACAATTAGCGTATTGATCCAGCTTCAATCCTCCCTGGGCAGGGCCCCTCTGTTCTGCCATTCATATTGCACCTCTCTCTTCTCCACCTCAATTTCCTGTTTCTTTCATTTTTCATTCCTTCTCCTTTACTTTCTCCCAGATCTGATTTTCTTCCTCTTCTTCCTATTATTTAAAGCTATCAGGGCCACTTGTAAGAGTTTCCCTATGTCACGAGAGTCTGCTTCTTCCAGCTTCTTCCTAATATCCAGCGCTGAGTTTCCTATAAATATGGAAGCTGCTTCCTCTGGTTTTCCTGGTTCAATATTAGTGTATCTCCCTGCAGCTGCCCTTAGGCATTCTGCGAATGCAGTCGGAGCCTTATGCGGTTCTTGTTTCACCCCATAAAGTTTAGAACAATTGATTGCCCTTGGCATGGAGTGTTTAAAGCCAAATAATACCCACTTTAGATATTGTCCCAAGAAACCCTTCCCTTCCCTGGTATTGGGGTCCCAGTGGGGGTCTAGGGAAGGAAAGTGCTCTTCAGCAGCTCCTGGCAGCCTGCCCTCTGTGCCTATACTGTCCACCTCCCTCCTAGCAGTCTGGAGTACCATCTGTCTGTAGAATCTGCTAGATTATGTAGCACAATTTGAACATCCCCTCAATCTGGGTCTCGAGAATGGTTCCCAGCACTTTAGGTACTCTCTCCAGACCTTCTCTATAGAGAAGAGCTGAGGCATCTCACCCACACCTCAAGATTGACGGGAGAGAAAAGTTCCTTCACCACTACCAGGCCATGAAAGATTTTCTGTTACCCTAGATTCACCCAAACACTGTGCACTCCTTTTGCAGTTCCAGATGGTTTTCCAAATAAAAGAATAAATCCACATAAGGCAACTCATTCCATTTCCCTTCTCTTCTACAAAATAATATCAGCTATAAAAGGATGTTACAATCTAAGCTACCATTCACTGGCCACTTAGCCTGGTAGTTTAGCTGGCCTACTGGCCACCACTGGTTTCCAGTTTTTCAACAAACATTTCAATGGAGAATTTGAAATATCATCTCCCACTCTGGCTTTAGGAGAAACCAGCCCCATATTCAATAATTACAAATATACAGGCTATTACCTCTGAAAGTCCTAACGGTATTTCCAGGTTTGTAATGGAGGCAGAAGAGGCGAAAAGAAAGAGGACTGCCAAACCTGCAATCACTAAAACTGACAAAAGAGAGTGCTTCAAGTCCACAAATGCAATCTCAGCCATGCACACAAAAATAAAGCAACTCCAAAACACCAGCAATCACTCTATCACACCCCAGTGCTCTCTCTGCAAATTAATTTTTATATCACTGGCATCCCCATATTGATATGCTGGCAAACTCAAATCAACTCACCACTCTCACATGAACACGCTGTCAGAGCTCAAGAAGAATGCAAAGAACTTAAGGAATGTAAAGGAATTAACCAAACTTCACCACAAAAGCATCTCCAGATGAAGCTGGAGCCAGGTTTCAGTTGTAAAGGGACACTCTGTTTTTCCCTTGCTTCCTTCCGTCCAAGTCAAGATAGTGGCAGCCTATGCCACAAGACAGTGGAACAATGATTTTTCTTGAAACTACAATCTTGGCCTGATAACAACGATTCCTGATACCTCCCAGGGACAGGGTCTAATACTTCCTAGGGGACTCAAACCCCTAATACTTCCTGAGGACTTGGACCCTGGACAGGGGAAACTCAAACTCCCTGAGGTGGAGAACTCAAATCTCCCCCTGATAAGCTTACCCATGGACTCAAGCCCTGTTGGGTGAGACTCAAATCCCCTTTGCCATTAACTCTGTGTGAGGATTCACATCCCTTGTCAATAACCCCAAGAAAAATAAGTTCAATGATGCCTTTACTTACCGCAGGGATCTTGCCTTGAGTTGCTGAAGGTCTAAAGTTGAGGGTCTCCCTGAAAACTCCTCAGTGCTGGCGGGAGATCTGCCAACTGTAGATTCATTGAAGCTCTAGGCTGATCTTCTGGCTGGCTCTACAATTTACTGTCACAAAATCTCCGAAATACCGGAATAAGACTCCTTAACGCTAAATTGGTTTAAAGAGGGCATCATTTATTCAGGCCTGAGGTTGCATGAAGGATACTCCTAACTATTGGAGCACACAGAATTTTACAAGTGAGTGCATATTACAATTTACCCATTACCATAAATCCCACCCCAAGTTCCCAGTTTCAGTCCTTGTTTTGTCTATTATTGCAGTCTTCAGCCAGATGTCTTCTTCTTATCTTCCAACTGTTCTTGCTGGGAAAGCAGTTTTTGTGTGCCTTATTTCTCTGCTAGAAGTTCACAGGCACTGTAAGAATTACACTAACTCTTTCAGTATCACACTGAATGGAAATCTCCCTCCGGCTTCCTTCCCTGAACACTCCTGTTCCTGGAGAACCACCCTGACAATGGACCTCCGTGTGTTGGACATGGTGGCTGTCACCTTGACATGGCAAACACTCACCTGGACGGGCTCCTGGCAGGTGTCCAGGGTGGCACAGCAGCACGCAGTTATCCCGTTGGTGGCGGGGGGAGTCCCCCTCTGGGACATGCGGGTGTAGGTCTCCTCCAACCTGTCCAGGTGAGCTTTGACCAGCGACAGCTCCAGGCCCAGCTCCATGGGAAACAGGTTGTAGTCTAGGGGGTTGGAGAAGAAGATGGCCACAGTGAAGGTCGTGGCCTCATAGACCAGGACTCCCATACAGCCGCGGAATGGGGGGCTGGAGAACCGGCAGGCGTCAGAGGAGCCAGGGGGCACAGAAGGGCTGGGGGGGAAGGAGCTGTGCCTGCTGTAGAAGTAGGTCCTGGGGAGGAGAAATGGGGCAGTGCGATCAGGGGAGGATGGGAGATTGTGGTGGAGCAAGTGATAGGTGGTGGTGATTTACCAAAATATGAGTATTGGTCTAATACTGATACTCAACTGTGACAGAGAAAAGACTCTCCAACAATTTAAAGTTAGAAAATGTATGTTTATTCAGCGCTGGGCAGCAGTGTGAGGTAACCCTCTAATACCCATTGCAAAATCACAGGTGATCACAGAGTCTAATTATTGACAGAAGCTTTAAACAAATACATATTCATAATACCAGCCCCTCCCATCCTCTGCTTCCTATAGTAATTAGCTTGAATAGCTATTAAGCATGGGTGATTGACTTCTTAAATTAAGTCTGGGGTCATTTTTGTGGGGAAGGGTCTTAAAAGGAGGAAGTAAGGTGAGTCTTTCTCACCCTAAACTCTCGACCTTTTCTATCAAGGACAATACAAATGATTTCTGGGGATAATCCAATTTTTCAAAGAATGGGTTTCTGGTTGCATTGTCTATATTTCTTTGCGTCCGCTTATTAGTTTTGTCTTTTCTCATTGTAAGCACAGCTGAGCAAACATAAAATGACAATCAATTATTTAAGTTTCAGATAACTACGTTAAGCCCGGTTTTCCTTCTAACTTCTTTTAATTATTTTTAGCAAGGTCTATCTATCCATTTGCTTTTTAATTAATTCTAGTAAATAATTAACTTTGAACTAAAATCCTAATTCTTCTAAGATTCGAATTTCAGTGGAACCAGTAGGAAACAATCTCACCACCACTGGGAGGTTCTGGAACCACTGGGAGATAACAGTGGGACTACTGGGAGATGGTGAGAGCACTGGGAGACCAGCAGGAGATGGACCAGCCCCTGGGAGATGATCCCACCGTGGGGTGATGACCCCACCCAAACCTCCCCCTGCACCCCAGGGCTCCTCCTGCGCCTTCCCCTCACCTGGGCTTCTCCAAGGTGACATTCCGGGTGGTGTTAGATATCTGGATCTCCACAGTCCGCTCCAAAAATTCCCACATCCTGGCACGGGATTGGCTGCTCCACAGGGCCAGAATCTACTCCTCCAGTCTGGGGTTTCCTCAGCTCTAGGATCTTGACCTTGGAGACAGAATTTCCTCAGTTCTGGAGTCTCCTTGAATCTGTAATCTTCTCACTCCAAGGTCTCCTCCTCAGATCTGGACTCTCTTTGTTCCAGAATCTTCTTCTTGGATCCACGATCTTTTCCTCAGGTCTGGGGTCTCCTTGGATTCGGAATCTTCTCAGCTCTGGAATCTTCTTCTTGTCTCTGGAAATTTCTTGGATCCAGAATCTCCTTGGATCTGGGATCTTCTCAGATTCGGTGTCTCTTTGGATCCAGGGTCTCCTCAGCAGTGAAATCTTCTCCTCAGGTTTGGGGTTTCCTGAGTCCCGGGGTTTCCTCAGCACTGGGGTCTCCTTGGATCCAGGGAGAGCCTGGATCCAGAATGTCCACCCCAGCCCTCGACCTTCCTCAGCAGACCGGTCCTTTCTGTGCCTGTGGTCTCCCACTCTGAGTGCTTCCACTGGGATTGGCAATGTCCTGGAACAGAGAAATCCCTCCCCTGGCTGGAAAAATCCTAAGTTCCAACTTCCTGGTTCTAAAATAGAACCAACATCCTGGTGATGAGTCCAGGGCAAAGTCCTCTAGGGCCTGGCACCTTTAGTTGGAGTAACTGGTTTAACTGGCTGAATTGTCTAATGCAACTTGTTTATTGATTTCTCTAATTTATGTAATTCAAGTAATTTAATCTAATTTATCTAATCAGATCCAACTCAACTGGTTTAAATGTTTTGAATTTTTTAAATGGTTTGACAATGAGTTTATAACTGGTTTAATTGGTTCATCTGATTGAACAAGTTTAACTGGTTTATCTAGTTAAACTAGTTTAATTTCTCTCGTTGCCTGAATTGGTCTAAGTGGTGTAGCAGACCAGAGGAACAGGTGACTGGCTCAAAGAAACCCTGTGGAAGGTGGTGGGGGAACAGGGCAAGCCCTGTGTAGGTGGGGTGGTCACTGCTCACCCCCTGTCCTGCAGCCTCAGTCAGCCTCTGTTCCCCACTGGAATGGGGCTACCCCACGGCCATCTGAGAGCCCCAAAAGGGCTCTGACCCATGGCTGGCTGAGAGCCCCAGAATGACCCCAGTGACAGTGTGGGTCCCAAGGGAATCATGAAAGCCCATGCACACCTGGAGGAGGCACAGCAGAGAGGAGCAGGGAAAAGGACAATGGATGGTGATGCTGCCCCTCCACTTCCCTGGGGGTGATTTTGTTGTTTTTGGGGTTTTTGTTGTTGTTGTCGTTGTTGTTTTAGGGGGGAGGGGAGGTGACTTGCTGGTTTTTGTTTGTTTGTTTATTTTACTACTGGTTTCATTAGTAAAAATCTGCTCAAGAACAGGCAGAAGCTCTGTTTAGTTATCAGGAGGAAACTTTAAACATCCAGCTGAGAATCAAACACAATCCCTCTAGGAAACCGCTTTTGGCTTACTTCCATGTTCAGCAAAATTAATCTTTGTTAAAGCACTTACTCATTACAGACTTCCTATTTCTTCTGTGCATAGCAAATGTACAGGCAAGGGAGACTCTCTCTGCTTGAACAAAGCTGACTTTTTCCCCACATCTGTGCATAATTTTTTCAAACTATGACAGTCCATGGACAGTATTATCAAGCGCAGAGTGCCAGGACATCCACAGGGCTGCATCGAGCAACATCCTGGATTATATTATGCAATTTTAGATGGCAATAGGAGTCCTTATGAAAAGGGGAGAAGACAGGGACTAATATCACCATCAGTACCTTTGTCAGTGGCAGCACAAGAATAATTGCTACCCATCCAAGACTGACTCTGCAGCAGAAAACTCCACATGCTGTCCATCTCCTCCTAAATTAAGTCAATTGCTGATGTTTTCCAGCTACCTGAATTCAAATAAAGCAAAAGCTGAAACCTAGAATTGCTGCATGAATCCTCAAACCATCTCTCGTGTCTTCTCCACAGCTCCGGGCAGCACTTCAATGGCTGGAGCAGAAAAATCCAGCTGTTGTTGAGAAAAACTGCTTTCTGATAACAACTGTGCATAGTCCTCTTCTGAGCTGAGGGTTTTTATGACGGGTCCATATTTTGAGATATTCAAAATCCTTGCCCTGGCGAGGAGCACTTGGGTCGATATTGCAGAATGATGGTGCTGGATTCAAGGAAAGTCAGTTTTGGGTGATGCTCTTGTGATTGCAGGAGTTAAACTGTAAAGGAGGAGGACACATGTGTGTGGACAACAAAAAATATTAGGGCAGGAGGTGGTCGCTGGGGTGTGCTCCTTATCTGGTGCTACATCTCCTGAAAAGGACAATAAATATCTGAAGGTGCTGTGAGATAAATCCTTGTCTCGTGAGAGGGAGGTTTCCTTGAAGCCTTTATATTTGATCCATCTATCAATGCCCCATTTGGGGGTCCCCATATAACAGCCCCTTGTGTCTGAGGGTGATTTGGCTCACATGTTCAGGACACTGACATTGTCCCCATTCTCAGTTGGCACATTATCAGTTTTATCAAGCATGTTCTCCACTGCTGGTGGCTGCCAGTAGCCCATGAAGGACTCACACCAACAGTTTGTTGGATAACACACTTGATTAACAAACACACTGGTAACAGGAGCCCTGAGTGACAGGTTAGGGTTCAGAGATGGCTGCTGCTTGTAACTGACTACAAAAACAAATCAAACTGCCATCCAGACAAGATGTAATCACCAACAATATCTTGAAATACTCATTTAGTGCAGAGAGAATATAGTTCCTACCTATTTGGTGTCCCTATGGGGGAAAAGACAGGTTCAACCCATAGACCAACCCCAGAATTATGATGGTGTCTTCTCTGACCTCCCTCCCCACTGAAGCATTATTTATATTGTTTTCCATTAGGGAGGAGCAAAGGTAAAGTTACAGATAATGTCCTTTCATGTTTAGGTGGTGTTTAGTTGACTTTAGTCATTAGCTAGATATGGGTGTGGAAAGCAATTAGAATTTTTGAGTTCATGAAGCAAAGTTCAGTTTCTGGTTACTGGATCCCTCCTCTGCCTTATTAGCTTCATTGTTTTCAACAGAGCATGTCCACATGTCCATAGCACCTCTGTACTGCTCCATCCCTTGTTTCCTGTCTTCTCTGGAGCCATACACCAAGCCCCCTTGCTGTTCTGCTCCCCAGGAGTGCAGCCAGACTGTCCCTGGGGAACTATGGCCAATGCACGTCCTCCTTCTTGCAGAACTTTGGTTTTGGTAGTCTCTCCACTATCCTCTTGAAGATGATGAGATGCAGGGGAGTGTCAGGAGGAGGAGAAGGCAGTTCTTATAACAGAATCATAGAATGGTTTGGATTGGGAAGATTCTTAATCTCATTCCGTCACCTGCCATGGGCAGGGACAGTTTCCGCTAGACCAGGTTGCTCCAAGACCCATCCAGCCTGGCCTTGAACACTCCCAGGAATGGGGTGTCAACAGCTCCTCTGGCTAATTCTACTTCCTAATGTTTGGCCTTGGAAGGACCCATCACACATCCCAAAGGAGATATTGCAGGCCCATCAGCATTGCTTGAGTCCCTGGGAAAGTTCTATCCTCTTGGGAAATATCAGGATGACGCAGGAGAGTGGGAAGAGCCAGCACTGATTCACCAAGGGCAAATGGGGCTCCACAAATCTGATCACTTTCTAGGACAGTCCCCAGCTCAGCCGGGTGGGGTGAGCAGTGGACATCGTCCACCTGGGTATCTCAAAGCCTGTGACAGAGTTTCCCACAGCCTCCTCCTGGAGAAGGTGATGTGTGAGAGTCTGGACAAGGGGTCCGTGCTGTGGGTGGGAAGTGGCTGGCAGGCAGTCCCCAGAGAGTGCTGGGAAAGGAATCCTTTCCAAACCGGGAACCTCAGAGCTGGGGGCCCTCAGGGAGCCACATGGGGACCAACACTGTTTATTATCTTCATCAATGTGTGAAAAATCCATGTTGCAAGAGGTCAGTGTCCACAAAGGACACAGAGGAGTCCTGTAAAAGTGACTTTATTCATGAACAAAGGAATATATCCAAGGTGGGGGGGCAGGAGGGTCTCTCTTGATTAGTTGAAGCAAGTAGTCTTCTTTTTATTTCACAGCCACATCACACCTTCCTCCCTTCTCCATTGGCTGAGGTATTTGGAAGGGACAGACTGCCCTACCCACCTATAAACATGTCCCACCTTGGTTTGTACCCCACTCTATAACATACGGAACACGGTAATTAAAATTACCTTCAAGTCTGCCCTGGGCAGAGATGTTAGCACTCATAACCCTAGTAAGCCTTTGTTTTTCTTCCCAAAGTTCACGAGTTTAGCACAACCTTGGCTGAGCAGCAGTCCATGTCAATTAGTAAAGCTTTCGAAAATTAATGGGTTCCCTTGTTATTTCCTATGGACAAGTATCTGGCTTTATCCATAAGGAGATTCACACAGCCAGTTTTTAAAGACACATTAATCCTATTCCTGTCAGATTTATGATCAAATGGAGTAAATCAGTGGAGACACCGATCTCCTTGGTTCCACGAGGCCCTGCAGTGTCACAATGACCGCTTGGTTCCATGAGCGGGTGGGTCAGAGTTCCTGCACTCTCAGTGGCTGGAGGAGAGGCCACAAGAAAACCACGCTCATAATCCCGTCATCCATCCTGTCCCTATGCCCAGACCAGCCCCACTTCTCTCTCCCTCCCTGCCACACACTTGGTGTGTAACACCTCCCCCCTCACCCAAGTCCTTATGTGTGCAGGTGACAGCGGCATCATGAGTGTGAGGCAGGGCTGGTACCTGGGGGACCTCTGGGGCAGGAGGCCAGAAGGGATTAATTCCCCACACACTGCAGCTCCCTATGCCAGCCAGGACCAACACCTTCCCCAAAGTGAGCACTCCCGGGCACAGCCAGGGCCATGCCACACTGCAGCTCCCTGCAAACCGTGGTGTTTTGGGGATGGTTTATTATCCCATACCATTTTTGGGGTTTTGTTTTGCTTTGTTTGGGTTTGTGCCCAGGGGTGGCGGCTGTCCCTGCCACACTCCCCATCCTCCCTGGCTCTGGGGCTGTCATGATGAATGGGAGCCAAGCTGGGGTTTCCAGAGGGAGCCGGGGTTGGGGTGAGAGGCAGCCCTCTCCCTTTTCGGCTTGGTCTCTTCAACTGGACATACGCAGCTGGTATCTCTGATCAGGGGTCCTGCTGCTCCTGTGAGTTTGGCCTGCTTCTTTTTGGGTTTTGTTGCTTTGGCACTGTGACTCAGCTTGCCAGCTTGGCTTATTTAGCTGCTCTGCTGTCAGAAAACCCAGAGTCAGTGAGTGCACACTAGGACTCGGGAACACCTTGTTTCTCCCTGGAGACTGCTCCCCTCTGCCTAGCCCAGACCCAGGTTCCTGACAGCGCCAGTGAGAAATCTCGGGGAGCCCTTTCCCTGCCATGTTTGGGAGTTGGGCTGCTGCTGCCTAGCTCCCACCATGCCTCAACTGCTGCTCCAGAATCTTTCCCTGCACTGTAGCTGTTTTGTCCCTGCCTGCTGGGAGGTCCCACAGTCCAGCTGCAGCTGCAGAGTTTCTGCTGCCTCTTTCTTGCTGTCCTGGGGAAGCCCACCCTGTTGTTCCAGCCTGCGGCTTCTGAGGTTTCCGGCTACAGCCCCTTTCGCTATTGAGAGGAGGCACCAGGACTGGGTGCCCCTGTGAATTTGTAAAGGAAGCGCCTTCTCCGTCCCTTCTCCATCCCTTCTCATCCCTTCTCCATCCCTTCTCATCCTTTCTCCAGCCACTGGCTGCGCCCGCCATCGTTAACGTGGACAAAGATGGCCGGCCCCGTGCCACAGCGGTCCCTGCAGGCGCGGGGGAATCATTGCACCTGCATTGCCCGGCCCTGAGCCACCAACGCCCCTGCTGGTTGTGACCAGAACTGCACTAAAGGGGAACATGCCCGCAGCCAAGTGAAGGCTGATGCAAGGTTTGGGGGAAGGGGGGGGATTAGGTTCTACAATTTCAATATCTAGCATTTAGTCAATTGTGGTTTCTTAGCTTTTTTAAAATAACCAGGGGCTTTTTTCACTTTAATTCCCTGGTATCCATTTCTCTCTTTGGCAGAAGAAAAGGGAATTACTGAAGCCCTTTCTCCTTAGAGGAAATGGTCATTGCAGGGCGTTTTCTCCTGAAATTTGTCTTTAAACTCAGACACATGGCAGCAGCTTCAAGGCCAAAACCTGAGTCACAGACCCTTTTGCACTCTTTATGTCTAGAGTTGACCAAGAAATGTCCTGTGGTGGGATGCCCCTTTCCTACAGACTCCCTTGCTGAGGCTCTCCCCAGGAGAAGCCACGTTTCTTCTCCAGCAGGGCAGCCTGTTCTGTCAGGATGCAGAGGGCACAGGGGCAGTGGCAGTCCCTGAGGGAAGTGGGATTGCCTGTGGAGCTGCCTGATGCAAAACAGACTTCAGTCACTGTGAAATTTTACATGCTTCCCAAATTGTCAATTAGTGCAATGAAATTTTGATGAACTCCATTGAGAATTACATTTTACCCTCAATAACTATTTCTTTAGGTTTTCGCATTGTTTTCCACCTCATTGACTGTCAGACTTTGATTGACACAATTTTTTCATGTGGGTTGTAGCTAATGAAAAGTCTGGATTTTTAAAACATTGGGAGATGAATTGCAGGAAGGACTGCCTAGAGAGAGAAATAAGAAACTCGGTTAAACCAAAGAACGATGAGAGAATGCAAGAGAAACTGCAGGAATGTAATGGCCAACAGCTGGTCTGGAGGCCTCACAGTTTTAAATAATCCTAATTATAATTTTATAACTGAACTATAACTAATTATATAATTATCTTAATTATATAACTTGACCAGTCTGGGCCATTGGGGAGCAGGTCCAGGCAGTTGGGGACATGGGCAGCTATTGGCCAGTTAGCCAGGAGGCAACTAATTCAGTGAATCAGGACTGACTGTGTGGACTTTCAAAACTATATAAGGAGCACAGTACTCAGTAAAAGTTGGCTGTTGTCTCATGAACTTGGGTGTGTTCAGTTGCGTGCCTGTCTCTGAAACTGTGGCACAGGAAGCTTCTTGCCCCCAAACCATTTTCCAAAATGTTCTGACAGAGATGTAACAGCAGAAATGCAGAACACTGTGTGTGTCCCCACACAGCTCTACTCCCAGAGCTCTGCTATTGGAGGAACACCTCTGGGTTTGCAGTTGCACTTCCAGAGACAGATGGAGATGTGGGCAGAGAGGCAGGTGGAGCTCTGGGTGGGAGCCCAGAGAGACCAGAGGCTCCGAACCACCAAATTTTGCGTGACAAAGACAGAACTCCAGTGATGGCAGGGAGGTGGATGGACACTGAGAGACACAGCAAGAGCCCTGAACTGCCAGACATGACAGAGAGCAAAGGACACCAATGTCTCTGATGCCAGCGAGATGCATGGACACAGAGACACTCAGCAGGAGCAGAAGATTTGGGAGCAAAACAAAGACTTGTGGGCTGGAAATGTGCGGGGGAAAAGCTGGTAAATCGGAGAGGATTAAATGGTGGGATATGTTTGGTAAAAAATGGGAAACAGGAGGGGACAAAAGGACAGGAAATGCGAGGGGGAAAAGGATAGGAAATGTCAGGGGAAACAAGAGGGGAGAAAAGGGCAGAAAACCTGAAGGGAAAAATCAGCAGGAAAATGAAGGGAAGATGGATGGAAATGAGAGGGAAAATGAGTGTGCAGTAGAAAGGGAGAAAAGGTGAAAAACATGAGGGGACAGAAGGGTGAGAAGTGTAAGAGGAAAAATAGTGGGAAATGTGGGGGGAGAAAAGAGTTGCTAAAGAAAAGGTGCAAAACACCAGAAAGGGTGGTAAAAATGACGAGCCCAAGGGATACTTTGCTCAGATGCACCAGCTCAAGCTGTTTCTGTGTCATTACACGATAAATTAAAGGCTTTGTGGAATGAGACATCTGCCACAGGAAACCTGGGGTGGAACTGGTGAGGGAACCTGGTCTGACAGTGTGAGTGGGGGGAGTGGGGACTAAAGTGGGGACACACCAGGTCACTGGATCTGCAAGAGAATGCATGATGCAGGAAGAAAGTGATTTACCAAAGTGTGAGTATTGGTCCAATATCAATGCTCAACTGTGACGGACAAAAGAGTCTCCAACAATTTATAGTTAGAAAATGTATGTTTATTCAGCGCTGAGCAGCAGCATGGGGTCACCCTCTAATACGCACTGCAAAATCACAGGTGATCACAGAGTCTATTTACTGACAAAAGCTTCAAATGATTACATATTCATAATACCAGCACCTCCCATTCCCCGATTCCGATGGTAATTAACTTGAATGGCTATTAAGCATGCGTAGTTGCCTTCTTGAATTAAGTCTGGGGTCGTTTTTGTGGGGAGGGGTCTTAAAAAGAGGAAGTAAGGCGAGTCTTCCTTGCCCTGAACTCTCGACCTTTTCTATCAATGACAATTCAAATGACTTCTGGGAGAACTCCAATTTCCCTCCCTTCGTGACTTTGAATAAGCTTCTGATTGCAATTGTTTGTGTTTCTTTGGATCTATTTACTAGTTTCATCTTTTCTCATTGTAAGCACAGCTGAGCAAACATAAAATGACAGGCAATTAATTATTTAAGTTTCAGATCACTATCTCAAGCCCGGTTTCTCCTAACTTCTAACTTTTACTTATTTTCATCAAGGCCTATCTATCCATCTGCTTTTTAATTAACTCTAGTAAATAACTAACTTTTAACTAGAATCCTAAGTTCTCTAGGATTAGTGTTTCAAAAGGAGCAGCAACATGAATGGCAGAGCGTACAACAGAAGCCCGATTCACACACGAGTGCTCACCTTTTGCAACCTGGTGCTTCCATGACCACTCACTCCACCACCACCCTGAGCAGAAAGGACCCATCCCTTCCAACCCCTGAACATGGTGTGAGGTGGTCCAGAATAAACTCAAGGACCTGCAATGTTCCTCCTTGCTCCTGCCAAAGGAACCCTGTCCCAGCCAGAACCAGGACACTCCCAGTGCCGTGCAGGCAAAGCGTGCTGTGGGGAGGGTGCCCAGCTGCCCTGGGGAAGCAGAGGCTGGCCCAGGCTCTGCTGGAGCACAGCGGAGCAGAGAGCAGCCCCTGCCCTCCCTGCTGCCCACCAGCTTTGCCTGGGCCTTTGCTGCCAAGCTGGGTGGAGGTTTAAAGATTCGGGCTGGTGTGCTGGGCAGTGGTGTGGCTCCATCGAGGGGTGGGGAGCTGCTCTGGCCGATCCCCTGCGGTGGTGTCCATTGTGACCGGCCGTGCTCGCTGTCGTGGGCACCCTGACCCCCTTCTCCACGGCCCGGCCTCTTGCTAATCTCTTCCCATTGCTGGTCAAAATTCTGATGACACCAGAGCCAGTGTCCATTGTGACACTGTGTTACCTGTAGGTAAAGCCTTACAAAGTAAGGCTTTGATATCCTTGATATCCTTGTAAAATCAGGGCTCAGGCCTGTTACTTTAGCTAAGTAGGAAAGGACTATGGGAAAGTGACTCAGCTGAATTAGAGGTAAAAAAACCAAGTTATATAACCATTATGTGTTCATATGGTGGTTGGTTGAATTCTATTTGTTGTGCTAAAATGGAATGTAACTGATAACAGCCTAACTGCTTTAAAAGGCCTGGTTTTTGCAATAAAGACCTCTCTCTTGCACCTGCCAGGGAACTCTGTGTCACTCTGCTTCCTACAACTCCCGAGATTTGGCAAAAACTCCCAAGGGCAGAGATTTTAACTGCTGGGACTGAAGCCCCTTCACAGCAGTGGTTCCAGTGACCCCACATGTCCCAGTTTGAGTCTCCACACCCCGCAGCCCCACAGTCAGACCAGGTTTCCTCACCACTTCAACCCCAGGTTTCTCATGGCAGAGTCTAAGATGTCTCGTTTCACAAAGCCATTTATTCACGGTCCAGAACCACAGGAACAGCTCTCACCATTTCTCCATTTTTATTCACATTTCCCAGTCTTTTCCCCACAAGTTTCCCACCATTTTTCCTCTCAGACTTCCCTCCTGTTTGTCTCCTCACATTTCCTGTTATTTTTGGCCTCATCTTTCCTGCCTTTTTTCTCCTTATCTTTCGCACCCATTTTCCCTCCTCACGTTTCCCCTCTTTTTCCCCTGATATTTCCTGTCCCTTTTCCCCTCAAGTTTCCTGCTCTTTTCTCCCCTCACACTATGCCCCCATTTCCCCCCTCACATTTCTTGCCATTTTGTCCCCTCACGTTTCCTGCCATTTGTTCCCTCTCACACTCCCTGCCCTTCTATCCACCCACATTTGCCATCATTTTTTTCCCTCACATTCTCCACCATTTTGTTCCCTCACATTCTCCACCATTTTGTTCCTTCATGTTTCTCCACTATTTTGTCCCCTCATGTTTCCCCACCATTTTGTCCCCTCACATTCTCCACCATTGTTCCCTCACGTTTCCCCATTATTTTGTCCCCTCACGTTTCCCCACTATTTTGTCCCCTCATGTTTCTCCACCATTTTGTCCCCTCACATTCTCCACCATTTTGTTCCCTCACGTTTCCCCACTATTTTGTCCCCTCATGTTTCCCCACCATTCCTCCTTACATTTTCCGCCTGCAATTCTCAATGTTCTTCCACAAGCTGCTCTGTTACCTTTACCATAAGTGTTCCCATATTGCTTCGAAAATGTTGCACTATACTCTTGTATAGAGCTACTTGTGGTGCAGTCAATAACCTTTCCATAATCAATTTTAAATAGATTCTTTATTAATT
>JANRGV010039830.1:0-17500 GCA_024734035.1 Alethe castanea
CTTTCTTTCTTTCTTTCTTTCTTTCTTTTTCTTTCTTTCTTTCACTTGGAAGATAAGAACATGTTTTGTACATTCCTACATTGCTGCGAAAACAAAGGTCTTTATCTTGAAGGAAATCAGAGGTTTGGTTCTTGGTAGTACCCCACTAACCCAGACAGGGACAAATTTCCAGCTTTCCTCACCATACCAGGAATATGATGACATTCAACTCCCATCAAGAGGAACAAGGGGGCCTTCCCTCCCTTTCCCTTTTCTGATCAACACTGTGTATAAATTAAACAAAGAAAAGGATGGAGCTTTATTTTAGGAAGCTTTTGGACCACAAGTTGTGTAGTTGTGTTTTGGATTAAAGGTCAGGATGGGAAATCTGCCAAGGTTTCCCCTCCCCACTGCTACTAATTGTCACTGCTCCAGTGGGAAAAAAATAAATAATACTGGATTAAGGGAAAAAAAATAAACCCTGTAAGAATAATAAGGAGAAAACAGAAATCAGGCTTCATCCAGTGCTTGAGATATGCCCTACATAGAGGCTATTGAATTCTGCCCACCTCTGTGCCAGCCTCCCCTGGGCATGGGGGACAGTGCTTATTTTGTTTGGGGTTTTTTCCCTCCCTCCCACCTTCTGCCTCCTTCAGTGTTTTTATTCAGGCACAGCAGGCACAAAAGTGAACGCTGACAAGCTTTGGCACACTTAAAAAAAAATAAATAAAAGAAGAAAAAATAAAAAAGGAGAAAAAAAATTGCTGCCCCTCTCCCCAAGCCATCCATTCTGTTGCCAGAGCCCTGCATTTTGCAACATAAAAGCATAATCAAAAGAAATCACGCTTGGACTCAGTCAGGGACAGGGCAGAATAGTCCATTTAGCTTTATGCTAAAAAAGAAAATAATTGGACCAAAATTCGTTTGAAATAGGAGCAGGAAACAGTTTGTTTGCAATCTATTTCCTCTGGAAAACAGCAAACCCTATTAAACCCTCTTTGGGAGCTATTTATTTTGGAAACAAGTTCAACATTCTGCAAGCAGCACACGCAGGCAGAAAAAGTTGTAGTGGAGTGTAATCTTTGGAGGAAATGTCCATGTTTATCTACACCGTAGTTCCAATCGGCTCCAGAAAAACAGTCCTTCCACAGCTTTAGCTGGGCTTGGCTGCTCGTAGCCCACAGCCCCCGAGTGATAAACCCTGGAAGAGGTGCAGCTGGGAGGCAGGAAAGCCAGCAGAGCCAAAGGATTCTTCTGCTCTTCTCCAAAGGGATGTTCCTTGTGTTTGCTGTCCTGCTCTTCTCCCATCACCACCCTGCAAACCCCACACCTCATCATACAGTGGTGTTCTCATTCCTGGGGGGTTTCCCCCTGTGACATCCAAACCTGTGCCAGAGCCAGGGAAAGGCACTGGGCAGCTGGGCATGGCACAGACACCAACAGTCCCAGGCTGTGGAGGCTGCTGCTGGTGGCTTTTACCTCTCTTTTCCATGGTCAAAACACAGTAGAATCCTCGAGAGAACAGTTGCAATGAAGAATTTCCAGCTAGTGTGTTGATATTGAGCTGTTTGAGGGAGTATTTGATGGCTGAGATGAACCAGTTTAAACCTTGCTACTGATTTGCAGTGGGATGGCACTTCCCATCAAATCCACTGATCTTCTGTCTCCTAACATTGTTGTTAGTTCTGGACACAGAGAAATTCCTCACTGGATTTTTGTGTTTCTTCACTTAGGAGGGTTAAATCAATACTCCCCAGTGCTGGCCTCAAATTCATCCTCTGTGTTCATGCTCCAGGTAATCCATGGTACGTGTTGGCTTGGCTCCATGTCTGGTGCCAGTTAGGGTTGTTTTCCCCAGACAAGTGTGGGTTCCAAGGCCTTCCCCAGCTCTGGGCATCCATTATCCCAGAGCTTGTAACAGCCACAGCCTTGCACGGCCTTCGTGTCCTCACGCCTGGGACATGCAGGGAGTTGTGCTGCTGCCTCTGTGCAGGTGCTGGGAGGTGTGGGGGTGTATCCTCCATCCAAGGCAGTGAGAAGGCATCTGCCAGGCCCTGCCACTTCCCAGAGCTGAGCTTTTCCTCCAAGCTGTAACCATGTCCTCCCCAGTTTTGTCTTATCTGTTGTGATAACTCAGTTATGTAGGTATTTGCATTCCTCTTAACCACCTACTCCTGTCTCCACTTCCCCTGACCTCCTTCCTTCTCCACATTAATTTCTCTTTATATTTAACCTTTAGCTTTTGGAGAAAGGAGTATAATGGGTCTCAGCAGGATATCATCTGATTTCTGCTCACAAGAGAGGGTCTTAAGTTTCCCTACCAAGTGGCTGTGATTTATGAGCTGTTTCTCACTTAGGGGTTAAGTGTTATCTCTCAGCCCAAATATCCCGTATTAGCAATAGAGCTGATTACCACTGTTTGTATCAGTCATTGGGATCCTTAAATAAAATGGAGAGCAGCTTGTTGGAAATCCTCATTTCATTGAAAAGCATGGTTTAACTTTAATAGGGTTTGCATATATATCGTAAATCAGCTTGGAAAAAGGAGGGCATTTTTTTTTTCTCCATCTGATTGTTTTACACATTTCAACAGTGTGTAAAAACACAGCCTGCCATTGTTAATTTTAACCAAAGGGAATTACTTCTCAAAAGGCTGCAGTCATGATTAAATGGAAAAGGTATCAGTAGTGTAAATTTGGAGCTGATTAAATGCTGTCAGCTCAGATTCCTTATGCAAAAGAGATACAGGGATTAGGCTGGCTGCTTTCACCACCTAAATAACACGAGTGCTTAAGCACACCTAATGCAGGGAACTTCTGCAACACTGGGTCTATGTTTTAGCACAGGGCAAACCTGAATCCTGCAGTCCTTGGATTGAGCTGACCCCCCCCTTCCTATCCTAAGAAACTGGGTCTTTCCTACTCCTCTGAGACTGGGACGGCAGTAACAAATGTTCTAGGCTTTGCTCCCTTGGGGAGTGTGGGACCTTCCCAAAGTGCAAGGTTGTAGGGGTTTGGAAAGCACTGTTCTTCCTGTTAGACAGAGTATTTCTCTCTTCTGTTGTAGTCCTGGGGATACAAGTGGAAATTAACAGGCAGAACCATTCCTGATTCCACTGCTACATCACCTGCAAAACTGCCACAGCTTTCAGCCTTTCTATGGATGAGCAATTCTGTTTCCACCAATGGTGAGGAAGGAATATTGCAGAGTGCAGGAAAGGGACCTGGTTTCTGTGCTCAGAGCAGCTGAGAGAATCCTCCAGTGGTTTGGGTTGGAAGGGACCTTATAATGATCATCCAGTTCCACCTGCCTGCAATGGGTAGGGTCATCTTCCGCTAGACCAGGCTGCCAGCTGGGTTTGCATCCTTCTTTCAGGTCAGAGTAGGGTGGAATTGGCAACCTCTGGCAAACGAGCTGTTCAAACACTTCTCCCACTGTTAGGGACAACTTTGCTGTCACCTGTGGGAAGCGATCATTTCCCTCTGTAGGCTAGACCCTCTGGTGAGGTAGGCAGAAGTTTAATCAGGTGGAAATGGCAAGTATTTTAAGGGATTTATTTAACATCAGATCCCAAAAAGCTTTGGGGCACTACAGTGGGCCATAATGTTTGGTGGTTCTTTACAGACATCAGTCCTCACAAACAGACAGACAGAGAGGTCTGTGCTTGCTGCAAGGAGTGTTCATGCCATGGGCAGGGAGTTGAGTTACCTTGGGGGCAGAACTGCAAAATGATCCTGCAAATCTCACATAGAGAGGTCTGGGGTGAGGCCTGTGTTGTTCCCAAGCAGCTGCAGAGAGAAGGTGGTGAGGGAACAGCATCACAAGTCTGAGGGACAATGACCAGAAGAGAAAGGTGCTCTACATTTGCAGGTATTGCAATGTGTACAGAAGTATTTCTCAGACTTACTGCAGCTTATTCATAATTTAAATTTTAAATAATACACTATTTTTCCAATGCTATGGAGCACAGATTTCACATCCTCACATGTGATCAAGGCAGCAGTGTGATAAAGGAATATGGGCAGAGGTCTAGCTCCTGAGATCCAAATCCCTCCTGATTAAAAGCCTTCTGTGGTTACTTTGGTGGTTTTCTCACAGCACTCAGCAGTTAACCAAAGACAAGAATTTCACCCAGGGTTTTTTTGTTTTCGTTTTTTTGGTTGGTTTTGTTTTTTGTTTTTTTTCCTGGGCACATATTGTCAGATACTGGCAAGTTGGTAGGCTTTTATTTCATGCATAACTAAAGAAGCAGCAGTAGTATGAAGGAAGCTGGGCTACAGCTGATATCTAGAGTAGAACTTACTTTAATTGAAAAGCAGTTCTAGTCAATTTTTTTTCTCCTTCTCTTCTTATAAGAAGGGGGGGAAGAATTGTTTTCAAGCATTATTAAGCTGCTTTTTTTTTTCTCCCAGAAGCTAAGAAAGCCATCTGTGAAAACCTGTTTGCATGTTTGTTTTCTACAATAAAATGCAAAATACTTCTTCCTGTTAGCGGATTATGCCATATGTCACTCCCTGTAACAAAACCAGCATGTTTATTAATGAACCCAATCAGAGGCAAGGATTTAGAAAGATTTAAAGGAACTGAATTTTTAGTTCAATATTTTAGTGTAGAAAAACTTCTGGTCTGTTGTTCATGTTGTACTTGGAAAACTCAGGCTTTGTTTCTTGTATGAATTTGCTAAATTGGCAATGGAAAGAGAGCAGGAGGAAACTCTCTGGGAAAAGAAATCACACTGCGATCCCTATGTTCTGCATGCGTGAACCCCCAGCTGATTGTGATCAGCAGTTTATATGTGATTAATATTTAATTTGATTGGTATAGTTTTTTCTCCAGATAGGCTAATTAAGTAACTTGATGGAAAGGACACCCTTGTGCATTAATGTAGCAGCGTTTTGGTTTCTGTAGGGCAGACTAAACCTTCCTGAGTTACAGATGAGCTGGAGTCAGCTTTCTCAATGTGTAGTGCAGAGACCTGAATTCCATGGCTTTGGGTTTTCTCTCTCCAGACTGCCTGAGAGTCGGGCTCATACGATTGCTGCTGTGCTAGGGACTATTTCATACAAGATAAGGGCTGTTGTGATTGAAGGAAAGGTAACCAGAGATCTTCTGTTGGCCCCCTCACATGGCAGGAGACTGTGCCTGCCCAGAATCTGGTTACAATCCTGGGAGCTTTTGACTTCTCAAATAGACAAGGTCTCTTATCAAAAGGGTTCAAAGCTTGGGCCTCAGCACACCAATCAATACTTGCTTTATCTTTAAACTCTAATACTGCCCTCACTGATTAAGATCTCGTTGTAGAGCTCAGCTCAGGCTGATAATGCTGCTGGGAGGGAGATGGAGCATTTCAGCTCAGGCTGGGATTTCTCATGTCGTTCCACCCAGGACCGAGCAGCATTCACCAAATGGGATTTTAGGTTGCTGTATGAGGATGTTTTACCCCTTCTTCTGAGTTCACAGAGAATTTGCAATGCTTTTTATATGTGTTTTTTTGGAATATTCCATCACCTTTCAAAACCCTAAAATAAGCAATAACAGTCTGATTTTTCATGTGTGCTTCCAGGGTAACCATAGGCAAAGGGTGAATGTCAGGTCTCTTCTCTGGCAGCAGAACACTGCTGGAAATCCATTGCTTCCGTAGGCAGAATACATTTCTCAGTGCTGAAGTTCTTGTACTGAGACCTAGCTGGCCACTTCTGAGTGGGATAATTGAGTTAACATCTTCAAACTTCATATCTTAAGACAGGAAAAGGTGTTCATTATCTCAGTAGATGTATTTACTAATGCAGTCATGAAACAGCTTCATAAGTGTACTTTGTGAAGACCAGAGGAAAGAAATTCCTCTTAACATTCCTCCAACTTTCTTACATCTTTCTTACATCCATAATTTAGTGTCTTTCTCAAAAGCATAATTCATCATGGAACAAAACTGAAAAATAAAAGTGACCTTTTTGAAAGGTCAGTTCATGTTTATGTGTCAGAAACAATCTTGGAGCAAGACAAGGCTGTCCTAAAATAGCATTCCATTAATTGTTTAATCAGCCCATGCTTGTTACAGATTTGATATATTATGTAGACAAATCAGGTCAGAGGTAACAAGTGATTCAAAGAAACAGATAAAAACCCGACTGAACTGTTGAAAACATTCTTCTTACAAGAAAAAACCTGAAACTGAACCATACTCCAGTCTGGAAAATTAATAACCTGATGAGCTTTCACAGGCACCCTGAAGGCCCAAGATTCCTGGATTCCCACCCATCTGCTTAACACTCCCCAAGAAATATGTCAACCCTTATTTTGCTGCCTTTATTTTTCTCTTGTTTCACTTTCTTAGCATGTGCCTGTTGGGGAAGTGATCTTTGCTCCCTGTTTGGCTGCAGCACTTCAGTCAGGGCCTAGATCCCACCCCAGAAATGCTCCCTCAGGGGAGGCCCTGAGGGCTGTGGCAACCTTCCTGCCCCCATAGGAACGGGTTAAAACTCTGCTCCAGCCTCTGGAGCATCCTCATCTCTTTGGGAGCAGGAGCAGAATGCATGGGGTGGGTGTAGGATGGCAGGATCAGAGAGCTGCCCGGGCTGTTGCATGCTCCATGTTGACATTGTGATTTCAGGAGACAAGCCCTGAGGACAGTGTCTGTGGGTTACAGAGATCTGAGAGCAGGAATGGTCATGTAGGATTTTATTCATGCACTGTTTCCAGTAGTGGGGAAGTGTCCACATCTCTGTTCTCTGCTGAAATGCCCAGCAGCTGATTTGTCTCCTCTGCTAGCCCTGGCCGAGCTCTCCCCTCTTGGCTTTGCCTCCAAATGCTTCTGCTGCACCCCCATGATTGCTGTTCCAGGCACCTGAACTTTGTCAACTCTCCAGTTTAGTTTCCCAAATGAGAAACAAGCTGGCAGCCTGAGGTGCAGGTGAGGAACAGGCAATTCCTGAGGGCTGCTGTTGAAATGGGGAACGTGCACAGTCATTTCTCTTGACCATCAGGGCTGAGTGATGGTGGCACAGAGCAGGAAGCCTTTTGCATCTCGTGCAAGGCAAAGCAGTGTTGTTATTCTGGCTGCATAGCTTGGCTTGTTATTGAGCACATGCTTTGCAGATTAGCCTGTTTGTATAGCCAATCGAACATGTGCTCCATTAAAAATTAAAACATCCTGTTTTAAGGATGGAGCAGGAGACATCAGCTGGCACTGTGTAGCAGACATGGAAAGCCCCCAGAGCCCATAACCATAGGTTACAGCAAATGTTAATCAGTGCCAATGCAGTTAAATAATGCAGTTCGTGCAGATGGCAGCTACTACATCTACTCACAGATGTGTCCTCGAGTCCCTGAGGTTGCTGTATCACAGGAGTTGTCAGGAACAGTCAGATCCAATGCTGACTGTGAGTATCACCTTTGTATTTATGCCACAGATACCAGCCAGAGGAAAGGCAGCCATGCCTAGGCCTGAGGAACGAGGTCAGAAACACACCAGAGCATAGCATGAGGCTGGACCTGAACCCAAATAAAACAAAAAGGAAATCTGTGCACTTCACAAGTTGTTTTCTGGTTGGTGTTTTTTTGTTGTTTTTTGTTTGTTTGTTAGTTTGGTTTTTTTGCCAGGCAGGTTTACCTTCTGCACACACAAATCAGTGTCTTGCCATCATTAAAGACCTGGACCCACAGCTCAGCTTTTGAACTGGGGTATTTGTGATCACTGCGTGTCATTACAGCCATTCCATGTGTACAGGAGGGCAGAGAAGAGGTTCTCAGCCTGCACCAGTCAGACTTTATTTTGGATTTTTGTATCCTTCCCCATCTCTGCAGAACTGATTCTGCAGCTGGAGTCCTGTTCACAGCAGTCTCTAGGTCACATATCATACAGGTGTTCTCTGCCAGCTTGCCATATTGTCCTACCTCAGGAGAAGTAATTTATTTATCTTTTCAGCTGTTTATGCTCAGGATGTGTGTTTATGAAAAGGAGTGTGCAAATCTATATGACATGCAAGAGTTTGCAGATGAAAATTGTGCTATAAGTATAAATATTGTTTCTAAGATCTGTCGTGCTGTTCAGTAGGTACTAAGAAGAAGAAGAAACATTGCAAGTCAAGAAGCTTAAAAGCATTTCTTTTTAATTTTTCACATCTTAGTGCTCCCTTCATCATCTATTTGTATTTCAGGTCTGTGTCACTGGTGAATGTTCTTTATCCCAAATCTGGAGATTTCTGTTTAAAAAGCTTGTCTCCTTTTGTAAAAAAGATCTGTCTGTGCATATTGTGTGGAATAGCTTAAAAAAATTAAAATTTTTTATCAGTAAACACTTGGCTTTTTCTCAGCTTTTGCTTAATTCCCTGAGGACATGATCATTAGATATCAGTGTTCTAAAACACGTAGATCTGAGCTTTTCTCATTTCCTGGTGACTTCACCATTGCTCTGAGTGCAAGTGTCATGTCTACAACACCCAGCATTTGGTGCTTTTTGTTGCAATGGCTCCATTTGTGTTTTCTGTAGAAGATGAGCTCCAAATCAACCATCTGCAGTGAGCCTCAGTGGAGACATTTGCTTGTTACAACTGTGATTTCTTGAACCTGCCATAAGACTGTCACACTCCACCCGTCCCATCCCACTGGATGACACACCAAGCCTGCATCCCATCATTTGTAAAGAGCTATTGGCAGGGTTGGGAATTGCACAAGTGCAAGGAGCTTGGTAGAGAGATCTGAGAGCATAATACATTTTGGTTATTTAAATTTAGTTCTCAAGGCTATAAAATGGGACTTGGAACTCAGGGGACTCATTTTTTCCTCAGTAGTTTCATCTTTTAACCATTAATTGTCAGCTAGGCAGTGTGGGATGAGTGTTCTGCTGTGACCATGCTTCTGTCAATTAATAATGGAACGTATCCAAAGTTTATCTGTAGCAATCATTCATACCATCTGGAAATACAAATTAGATGATTTTGAAGGCAGTCTACAAACAGGCATGTTGTTCTAGGGACTGCCATAATTATATCTATCAAATAGAGAGAGAAAAAAATGTATTTAATGCCTTTTTAAATAGCGTATTGAGATCAATATCCCCTGAGAGATATCCCAGAGAACAGGGGCAGCAGCAGATTTTCATCACCTTCCCATGTGTGTGTAGCAGCAATACTCCCAGTGAGAACCAGCCATTTGGGGGAATGAGAAGGGGATTATTTTTCTTGCCCATTCTGGCCCTGGCCTCATTCCCAAACCTGACAATAGCAGTGCCAATTAGTGACAGACTGGGGACTGGCCAGAGATGACAACGAAGCACTCACAGGACAGACAGAAATGTTTTAAATGAGCTGCTGGATCAAAGGGAAGGGAAGGAGCCATTTGGGCAGCAGGCAGAAGTCCCACGTTACTATGCAGCGTTTGCAGCCTGTTCCACGCAGCCGAGCTCCCGGCCTGGCCCATCCTCCCCCACACACAGGGCAGCGGTGGAGCCACACCTGGTTTTTGTACAATCATGGAGTGTCCTGAGCTGGAAGGGACCCACAGGAATGTTGAGTGCAAGTGCAGGCTGCTGTTTGGGCCCAGGCAGGGCCTGCAGGCCGGCAGGGCAGTCCTGCAGCCATGGCTGCCCTTGCTGGGAGCTGCACATGGGGGATGCAGCAGCAGCTCGGGCTCCTGTCCTGCCCCAGCGGGGAGAGCCCCCAGGGCTCCAGCAGCCCTGGCACTGCACTGCTGCTGTGGGCACGGCTCTTACAGAGCTGCACCCAGCACCGCTGGCACTGCACTGCTGCTGTGGGCACGGCTCTTACAGAACTGCACCTAAACTGCCTCAGCCTTGGGAATCCCTGTGGCTGCAGCTTCCAGCTCTGGCCCTGTCTCTCCCTCGGGAGGTCTCTCCCTTACAGAGGGGTGGTGACGTCCCCTCCTGAGCAGTGACCCTGCCCTGTGGTGTCCCCCCCTTAAGCAGTGGTCACAGGTGACCCTGCCCTGGGCCTGGCTAAGCTGAACCACCTGAAGCTGCCAGACTCACCCCTGCTGGTCTCTCCATCTCATTGCCACTCTATCAAATGTAACATCAAAGACCTGGAAATGAAAGAAATGTGAAATATAGTTTATTCTCATAATTATAGATGAGGAGTTGTAACTGCATCTGTGCACTTCTCAGTAAAGCAGCTGTTCTGCCCTTAGAAGGATATTTATAGACTATTGAAGGTAAACAATCCTGGCTTATTTCATATTGCAACTACATTTGCACTGAGTTTAGCTGCAATTTGATCAAAGAAGCTGCTGACATGTCAGCTTTACTGATACAAGATAGTTTTTCCTTGCTATTTCTGCTAAATAATCTCTGCATATTTTTCAGATGAACTGTTTTGATATTAGTAAGTTCCTTGGAGTTGCAGTTGAGGAGTGAATTGGTATAATATGCAAACCCATCCTCAATCTCTGAGTCATCAGCTTACAGCCTCCCTCATACAGTTTGAGGTGACTATTTGATTTTGGGTTTTTCTCTCTCTCAGTATTCATTCTGTGCCAATTTTCAATGCTCTGTAAATGATTCAACATCAGAATTTTGACATGTGTGATGAATTTCAGTGTTTAAAGCTCATAGGGCATTTGCAGCAGTTTGGTCAGTAGGTGATGAGTTATTCCAGTCTTTCACTGGTGTTTTGCTGCTGTTCTCCCAAGTGTGTGGTCAACTATGATGGCATTTAGCTGGTAGACCAGCCTGTACCACAGTGATCACTCTACGTATAAAGTAATGTTTAGGTGCACTGTAAAATTAATTTTAGTCCTTCTTATCTGATGTGAAGTGAGAGCAATATTTCTAAAGTAATTTTTTTTACCTGATGAAAACCTATGGCAATTGGAATTCCGTCCTGGATTTAACATATGCAATGGCTGAAGAAGTATAAACTTGAGACAATACAGTGGGTGAGTGCAGGAATGAGTAAAACTGCTCAGCAGCTGCTGTTGCTGCCCAGATTGGAGATCAGGAAAGGTTCTTCCCCCAGATGGTGCTGGGCACAGCCCAGGCTCCCCAGGGAATGGGCACAGCCCTGAGGCTGCCAGAGCTCCAGGAGCTGCCAGGGATGCCCAGGGTGGGATTGTTGGGGTGTCTGTGCAGGGCTGGGGGCTGGGCTGGGTGATCCTTGGGGGTCCCTTCCAGCTCAGGATGACCTGTGCTGCTGTGATTCAGTGACTCTGTGGGGCTGTGCTGGGTGAGTTGAGCTGTGGCTGCTGAGCCTGGTGTGACCCAGAGCACCCTCTGTCTGGTGAGAAAGCTGCAGTATCCATGGCAAAGGTATTTTAGAAAAACCTGGGACCAAAGCAGCTGAACAGATTTAACTTCTCTCCCTCCACAATGTGCAGGTGCCTGTTCTATTGAGGGCCCTGATCCAGTGGCACTGAAGTCAATTATAACTCTTTGCTGATTTCCATCAGCCGTGAACCGAGGCTAGAACTGGATGAACCGTTCATTGTTGTGTGCTCAGTCTCATTTCTGAGGAGGTGGAGTCGCTCCATGATTCTACATATGAGAGTTAAATGCCTGCTATGTCTCCACTGGTGTCAGCCTTTACGCCTTGCCATGTGTTTTACAACCAGTAACAAAAGCAGGCTGGAAATGGGCCCTATATTAAACTTGTTTGTGCTGGTGTTCATCACATGCCTTTTGGGAGGGGCTTTCATGGCTTTTTGGAGTTGGGGATTTTAAGGAAAACCAAACTGGTGTTATGAGAAACATTCCCTTCCCTTTGTTCCCCTTAAGCAGATATGTTAGTCTACATCTGTTTCTGTTTCCTATTCCATAAAAAAAAACAGAAAATACACAGTAATTTCAATTTGCCAGTAGCAGTTCTGCAGCCCTGAAAGTGTGATATTAAACAACTTAGTTTTATTAGGTCAAGCCTAATGTGACCTAGCTTGCTGCTAAGGAAAGCCAGTACTAATAATTCAGATATGTCACTGCAAAGCTCAGGTTTTTTTAAAAAAAACCTTTATTTTCCTTCAATTAGTTTAAAAATAAAAGCACATACATATGTAATGTGATATATTAAAAACTTACATCTAGGTGTACATGTTTGCATGCATTTTTATGCAAACGTGTATTTATTAATTTTGAGTGGATTTTTTAAAATTTTATTTTATATATATGCAAATGCAATCTCTGCATGGGTTGACACTGGAACGTGCAATGCCAGGAGCCTGTCAGTGTACTAGCTAGTGGTTTAAATTCACATCTCAAAACCAACTCCCTGTGTATAGTATGGAACCTCCCAGATGTGTGTCTGAGTCCACCTGGACTCAGTGAAAATGCCTGTTTGAAAAAGGGGTCACCAAAAGAGGAGCCTCATAAGTGACACTTCTACATGAAGAATGTAGAATTCTCTCCTGTACAGGTGTATTAATCACCATTTACAAGCTTTAAGATACTATCAAATGACAAAAAAATCTCTTTCTCCTGGCAGAAAGGCTGATTCTTAGATAATATGTATTAGAGAGTTTCAGAGCTTAATTAAAAACCGGTCAAAACTTGGGCATGGATTTCAGGATTTTTCTCTTCAATTGAATGTACACAGCAAAAGCACACATTCAAAAATTACATTGCACTGGGAATTCACAGCTACAAGGTGACTTGTCAGGGATGATGGATTCCTTAAAATCCCTCCTATTCTTTCATCAGCAAAATAGCTGTTACGTTTTTAAGGTATTCATCTGCTCTGTGCCTGGCACTGCTGTGCTAATAGGTGCAAAGGTTTAACTGTTTTCCACTCTTTAAGCATCGCTGTCTTATCTTCAGAGATAAGTCAGTGTGTCTGAAGTCCTGGAAAGCAGGTGATTGATCAAGGAATTTAGGAAACAGCTCCCCTGATAAAGTCAGGGAGGATATTTCCTAAGAGGGGCAGTGGGAGTGAGGAAAGCATGAAACTTATTTAACAAGCAAGGCTTGGGTTGGGTAATCTGCATAATACATCCAGTGGCATTAAGTCTGTCATCTCTGCATTGCACCCCTGGTTCAGGTTCTGCACGAGCTGTCTTTCACTGTCGGTTCTAATAAAGAGCCGTGGTCAGCTCCAATTCCCTGGGAGCACAGAGTTATGTTTTGTGAACTACATGTGCCTGAGGCCTCTCATGCATGATTTAAACTGCTTTGTAAATGTCAATAGGTGGAAAAGCATTAGATCCCTTGTAGATTTCTCCAAATCCTCAAAGATGTGTACACCATGTATAAACCATGCTACAGTTTCAAGGCCACTGCAATCTCTACACTCGCCTAACTGGGGGTTTAAGGTATTGCCAGAAGCAAGATATTGGTGTATACATGATTTGATCCAGCCGGCCAGTGAGACCCTTTATTAAGAAAACCTTTGCTCCCATGGAAAGTCCCTTGTGATATTAAGTGGGCACACAGCATAAATGTTGAATGTCCTTCAAACTTTGTTGCTTTATGCTGTCTTTAAAAGAAAATAAAACAAAATGCATCTCTGCTTTGTCTGTGGAGCCTGCCTCTAAATGGAGGAGACATGGAAGCTCACATTTCCTGGCACATTGGGGCAGAGGTGGAAGTAGGACTTTGTAGGTTATGAAAGAAGTCAGCTTTTAATTAGGAGTGCGCTGTCTGTTGGCAGAAGCCAGTGACTATGTGAAATAAATAAGAATCTGTTGCTAATGAGAAACGGTGGGGTCTCAGATGGCTCTGGGGACTGGCAATGTAGGTCACTGGTTTGCAGCCGTCACCATCTGACGCTGTCCTGACCTGCGTGGAAGGAGCCCGTGGGGACCAGCCCCATTCCCAGGAGGGCCACAGCAGAGCTCAGGACAGGCTGAGCTTTGCCAGGACTCTGGGGGCAGGACTGGCTGCCCATCCCAGGCACAGCTACTGCAGCTCGGGCTCAGCGCATGCCGGGGACAGGGGGAGGACACTGCCAGGTTTGCTGACATGAGGAGGGGGCAGCTGCCAGGGTTGTCACTGAGGACCATCTCATCAGTGCTAAATTAGCTGAGAAAAACACACTGATAAAAGAATTGAGCTCTTAGTGAAATCCATCACTTTGGCCAAGGGTGAGCATGACACTTGGGTACCAGTAAATTGCTGGTTTGAAACTTACGGGCTGGAAAGATGTTGATTTGTTCTTCAGTTCAGGGAATAAATATCTCCATCCTATTTTCAAATTCATGGGGAGAAGATCCATGCCCAGCTTTAGATGACAGAGACTCCACCTCTGGCTCAGAAGTCCTTGAGCTTCAGGAAGTGGGGAGACAGGAATGGATGTGTGCAGTCAGGGGTGTGCTGCTGGTGTCTCTGCAGGAGACAGGGAATTGAGCTGGTTGCCTTCTTGTGTCACCAATTTGCCTGACTCATCTGAGCTATTTTTTAAGTAGACAGTCACATTTATGTACATTGAGTTATCTGGGATGGGCTTTTTCTCTTCTCTTAGCAATGTAAAAATATATTCTTTGCATCTAGTTCTTTATGTTCCATCATTTATCCTCTATTTTCAATGTAAGGAGTTAATATGTGTAGTTGAGTGCATGCTTTGTGCTTTCAGCTGTACTTGCTATTGTGTGATGGCAGTGTGTCTTTTCCTGGAGGGGGAACACAACAGCTTGAGCAACCCTCAGCTTGTGGAGTCAGTGGAGTCAGCCATGGAAAAGGCTTGAGCCAGGTGTTGGGGGCCAGAGCAAGAGTCCAACTGGCACTAACCAAGTTAACCAAAAGATCAAGCATGGTCCTGTTTCTCTTTGCTGGTTGTCCATGGTAAAAAAGCTGCATCTCATCACCGGAAGCTGAGTAGGCTGAGAGAGCAGCAGATGCCCCTTCCCAATTGGAGGCTGCAAATAAATCACTGCAATTATCTCCTGATTTCTACTGCAGAAGGGACCCAGGACTCTTCATGTCATTTGAGACCTTTCTAGACCTGTTTTGCCTGCAGAAGCCTCTGGTATTACCTGACGGTTCTGCAATGGTGTGGAATCTCCCACATTATTCTTCACCATCCTCGTTTCCTATTGCCTTAGCTCATGATCCCACTCTCCATTCCTCTCCACTCATCTCTGGGCTGTGTTTCCAAAGCTGTTTACAATTTTTCAGATATTCTCTTTTAATCAGCAGGAACTTCTCAGAGTGCTGGATGGCTCCTCAGAGAGCTGATCCATTCTGCAGAGTGCTGACAGGTCTTTGGTAGCTCCTTGCCATGCAGTAACCAAGCTTTGCCATCACTATGGCCTCTGGAAGCCACGGCTCCAACATCCCTTCAGTTCCTTTCAAAACTCATCCACTCTGGCTGGACACTTGGTTCTCACATACGATAGGTATCAAATGGAGAGGCTCTCACTTTATCACAGTATCTGTTTCAGTGCTGGGATTCCCCAGGAAATGCTGGCTTTCCCCCTGCCTTCTGCACAGAGGTGGCTTTGGTCTCAGGTCACTTTGTGCTGGGGTGCTTTCAGCATCTCAAGGACTGAGAACTTAATGTCTTATTTCCTTGTGCAAACACAGCCAGTGCTGCTGCCAGGAGAGTGACTCTCCTGCCCACAGAGCTCCCCGTGTCCCTTTCATCATTGGGCAGCACTTCTGATCTCACAGGAGCTGTGTTCCACTGGTTTCAGAGACTAAACATTGCATTTGCTGCTCAATATTGGTTATTCTTCAGTGGCTCATGGAGACAAGTAAAACTGCTATTTATAGATTTACTTTCTGTCTCTCTAGTTCAGTGCAGCGAGTCCTGACACACTGTCCCAGTAATCTGATCAGCCATGCTGCTTTTAAATGCAGGGCTGGGCCTCGGCCTCTGTCGGGAGGTGACAGCTGTCAGATACAGATAGTAGGCTACAGATCCTGGCTGCTAAAACCCACTCATTGTACACTCATTCATTCCTGTTACAGATCATTGCCCACAGCTTGAAACCATGCTTTACAGTCCGCCGATTAGCTGGCAAGAGATCTACATACTGTATTAGCAAGGTCAGCCAGGGAGATAAAGGCTAAAACCTCAGCCCAGCTGACTATTTTTAAGCTGATAGCCACATGCACTGGCTGCTGGTTTGTTTTCTTTCCTGCCCTGTTACATCACACCAGGACAATTGGGGGGAAAAAAAACAGCAAAAGAGACATAGTCTTGTAGGTTGTCCTTCTCTGTCATTTTGCCCAGCGGTGGCGGGACATGGACCTGTTGGAGATGTCACACACTCAGTTGCCTGCCTGTGCTCAGAGACCTCATGGAATTCTGCATTCCTTCTTGCTTCTTAGAGCAGGGCAATTGTTTTTTCTGCAGGATACTATGATGAAGCTACCAGTGCTCAGCTTGTTGGAAGATCTTCCAAAGTAATTCAAGACTATGCATGAGTTCATCTGGATTCCCAGAGAGAGAAATGGGTTGTCTCATGTCTGTGTTGCTTCCAAATGTACCTGCTTTCAAGGGAGGAGGAGTGTTTGGGTTTAAATATGGATATTTTGCTTTGGGTCATTTCTAAATTAGGGGACCTCAGATGCAGATAAAAATATTTGGAAATCAAATTTTGTATCCTCCAAGGAGAGAGACAAAGAAAGAGCTACTGAACGCCGTGAAGTGTGTCACCTTCCTGCTTTTTATTACCAAATTGAAGACTCATAGAATCCCAGAATGGTTTGGGTTGGAAGGGACATTACAGACCATCTCATTTATATTTATTTTTAGTGCATCTGTTGGGAAGAAATGGTAGGTTCTGATTCAAAGATGATATGGACAAAGTACTGGCTGTTAATCCTGTACCATATGGTCTTTGGTTTTGCCCTGCCACACACCAGCAATCATTCCCTTGGGAATCCCTGAGGCAGGATGAGCCTGGGTGGGTGTAACTGTACATGCACGTGATGCCCAAGGTATTCCCACTACCAGGACCTCAGACCAGTGAGGTTGTGTCAAACTTCAAGAATGTGAATCCTACGGTCTTTATGCCATGTTAAAGTGATGCAAATACTCACAAAACTTTTTGAATTAAAACTTAGAGGTTTTGTGAAGCTTTTGAAAAGCTGAATCTGCAAAAATTAACCAGACACAGCATATGGAGGTGTGTGGACAATGCACAAATACAGGGCACGCACTCCTAACCAGCAACTACTGCTCCTCATCAGGGTGGTGTTACTCTCCTCACCTCTCTCCGTGATGCCGAGTTTCTGAGGTTTTACTGAGCTGTCACGAAAAGAGTTCAGGAAGAAATTCCTCCTTCTGAGGTCGCCCAGAGCAGCTGTGTCTGCCCCATCCCTAGAAGTGTCCAAGACCAGGCTGGAAGGGCTTGGAGCAACCTGGGATGGTGGAGGGGAGCATGGGGTGGGAATAGATGAGCTTTAAGGTCCCTTCCAACCTAAACCATTCCTTGAGACTTTAGCAGTTAATAAATGACCTCAGGAGTGACGTGACAGTGGGGCATGAGCAGACAAGTGAGAACAAGCAGGAAACGCAGGGCGGCTCACAGGCAGGTGCCTTCTGAAAACAGTGCAGAGATGAATGGCATTCTGGACTCCTTCCATGCTAGTGTAATGACAGGAATCACAACAGACCATTCCCTAGCTTGCTTTTTTCCT
>JANRGV010039830.1:20000-21198 GCA_024734035.1 Alethe castanea
AGCATCACTGGAGGGGAGGCATCAGAGTGGGAGCAGCAGGGGACAACACTGGGCAGCCAAGGCTTCATTAAAGCACGCAGCCCCAGACAGATGAGCCGTCTCCGGTTGCATTTGCTTTCCATCTTCCCCATCTGTTTGCTGTGGTTTTAATTAAATCTACTGAGATTATTCTTGGCCTTCTCCAAGAACTAGAAAGCCAACCCGTGCCAATGTCCACTCATCTCTGCTCTTTGCTGCCAGGCACTAATGAGCAGGCATGGAGGGGAAGGAGCCTGTGGTCCCCTCTGCTCACCAGCCATCATGAGCTGTTAATAAGGAGAAAGCCAAAAGGGCCCAGGCCTCCATCTCCTGATGCTTCAGTACTGAGCAAAACAAACTAATGAAGGATTCCACTTGTGGTTAGCTTGCTAATAGAAATGACAGGCTTCAAATAACCTGAAAGCATCCAGCACGATGCTTGTCTATCTGATCAGGGTTCCTCGGCTGGCACCTGACACTTTCAATACCAGAATGACATTCACATGCATTCTTTTCCAATGCTGTCACACAGCAAGAGCTTTCTTTTCTTCATTTGCTTAGAGGGTGCCTGGCAAAGCTATTAAGTCTGTGATGGGAGTGACAGTTAACTGCAGACCTGTCAGCCTTACTTCCGATGTCAGCACATCCTTGTACCCATCAGGAGCACCAGCTCCAGCTTCACAAATAACCTGTAATGTACTCTGGATTCTGCATCCAAACATGCCCCTAGTGGGCTCGCTGAGAGGTCCCTTCTGAGGCACTCACAGGGTGTTTGTTTTGTTGATCCTTTAAAGGGCTTTTTTGGGGAGAGAGGGAAAGTCTGAAAGCCTTTGGAACATTTCTCCATTGTCTAGTTGTGAGCAAGGTGAATTGTTGTCCCAGTGTCTCTCCTGACCTGCCTTTTGTAGGTTGGAACAGTGAATTTTGAACCTGGAAGAAAGTTCCTGGTTTTTTCCTCCTTTGAAGGCCATTAATGGAAAAGTTGTGACTGATGATGAGAGTTTCAATGAAATATTTGCCACAGCAGAATTGTAGAGAGGAGAGGACACCAACACAGCAAAAGCTGCTGCCAGCACAGCAGCACTCTGGGCATTTTCCTGCAAGTGTGGCCACTCCATGCTTGAGTGTCTCAGTTACAAACTCAGGGCCTGCAGCTTCATCCCCTTATTCTTGACACTCA
>JANRGV010040075.1:0-21161 GCA_024734035.1 Alethe castanea
TTCAGAGTTCATATTGATTTTGCCAGCTTTTCTCTCCCTCCTTCACAGCAAATACACTGAGCTGGATAGTTGTTGACTAAATAAAAGGAATTGGCACATCAGACAGCTATTTATTGTTTCATTCCACATGGTTATATTCCTCCTGTTTGCTCCTGCTGAAGTAGCCTCTCTTTTATGAGGTACACCTGCACTGCCCACGGGAGCCAGCCTGGGATGCATTTCCAGGCTGTGACTGGTGTGACCACATTGCTGAGCAGTCTCTAACTCCAGAGGAGCCTGCAGTGTCCAGAGGAGCCTGTTCAACTCCTCTGCCCCAAGTGACAGCACCCTGCCTGCTGCAGGACCTGCAGGGCCCTGTGGCACACGGATGTCTTTAGGTTTGCTGCAGGCAAAATGCAGGAGCAAACATCTCACTGTCAAACTTTTGGCCTCTCCTGCAACACCAGGTGTCTGGGATCAGGAATACACGGTGCAATTCTGGAATTTTGCAAGAAGAGTGTAGCTGGAACTTGTTTCCTTTGGGTTAGTACCCTTACCACCAAACTAGGGTTAGCACCCTAGTTTTCTTTGGGTTAGCACCCTTATTACTCACTCTCTGGTTATCCTAACCAGAGATCGTGCCACAAAGTCTTGGACAGTTGTCCCAGGAGATTCCTGGATTGCTATCTGGCCCAACCCAAGCCAAGGAAACACACACCATGCTTGGGGATGTTTCTGTAACCTCGAGGGACAGAGACTCCCCATCCCCATCCTGCAGTCTCAGGTCAGAGCAGTCTACTCACTCTGAACTAAACCGATCCTGCAGAGCTAAAAAGTCCATTGCTTCTACCCCTTCCACAATACAGAATAAATCACTCCTTTCCTTTTCCACAACAGACTTTCAAATGCCTGAAGTTTGCTTTTTTAAAGACCAAACAACCTCAGTCCTTCCAGCCATTTCCTGTGTGTCACCTCTGTACAAGTCCTTGCTCTGGCCAGGACTCCCTGCACAACAATTTCTTCACTGCTCCAGCTAAGGCCCTATGAAAGCTGAACAGAGTAGGCAGATCAAATCCTGTATTTCATATTTGCCTCATTTGTAAAGTCTGATGGTCTTGACTTGGGTTGAGTTTCTGATTTAAGATACGTCAGTTTCTTGCAAAATCTCTCTCTCAGGTCGTCTTCCAGCTTGTATTTGTTCAGTTAGGTATTCTCTATGTATAACCTTGTCCTTATTGATCTGTCACCATTTTTTCATCAGGCTCTTTCTTCAATTTGTTATGCTCATTCTGAATTTTAATCCTGTCCTACAATATTTCTTTTTGTGGTATTTTCAAGTCAATACCAGTGAAAGAATCCCTGAAAATGATGAAGGGGGAGGAACAGGACACTTAGTCTGGATAACTTATTTCCTAATTCTGTGTTTTATTATTAATTGTTTGGTCTCTATGAAAGGTTGATAGCTTTTTAGTAAGCTAATGCCTATACTATCAGTAAGATGTATGTATACCTATTATTTCCTAAGGTACATTGTTTATGAAGTATTGAGCTGTTATGAAAAATTATAAAATATTGAAGCTGAAGATGGCAAAAGTTGGAAAAATACTAATATGGATAGACATTCTGGGTTCAGCGGTGTAAGCAATCAGAATAACACTGTCTGCAGCCTGGAGAGCAGAGAGAGCAGTTAAAGCTTACAGAAAGGTTAGTCCCCAACTTCAAATTTACATTATTATTTGAAAGGTGGTGAACATTTGCATTTTAATCTGGAGTAACAGCAGCTTGGCTCCCCAAGATAAGAAGATAGTGATTCAATTAGTTAATGTGTGTGCCTCCACTTAGAAATACTAGCCTGGCTTTTAATGATGTAACACCTTCCCTCATTTCTTCATGTAAGGTGACTTGCAGACTTGTTTCTGCCTGCAGGGTTAAGATGTAAAATGGGATCTTTTAATAATCCCAAAAGGCAGGACCTGCCTGCTCTATGCCATCGAGGAAAACTTGATTTGCTCTTCTGGGCCTGCTCCAGGTCTTGGATGGTGCAAGTTGGATTAGATTTTAACAAGGTAGAAGAAGATGAATACATAACAAGACCTGATCCCGTCCTTATGTCGATTGAATGTGCTGTAGTTGTTCCAAGCCTCCTTGCTTCACCAGCTTTTCAAACTGCTGTTCACATACTGTTGGCTAAAAACGAACGAGGAAAAATACATTTCCTTACTGCTTGTGCCTGAATTTATGACTATTGAGCCTCCAACTTCCAGTTATGATCTGTCTCATATATGTAATAACACATTTTCTGCAGGTGATGAGGTTGCTGTAACTTGTGATGAAGTGCAGGTAGCAGTTTGGTTTATTTTGTAATGCTTCTTTGTGTGTACCTGAAAATGGGTCATTTTTCTCCTGCAAGAATCACAACAGGTATCTCTGCAGGGGGACAGGCAGCAGCTGAACCACACAGGGAAGGAGGGATGCTGTGTTAGCTTTACTCCGATTAAACTATTGCTGCAGCTGGAACAAGCCTATCCAGGTACAGGCTCCAGGCTCACCAGGTGGAAATTGTTCCCAGGAATAAATAAAAATGGTGATGATGAAGATTGCCTCTTTAACACACACAGAGGGGGAATGGAAATTTGTCACTTATGGGTCCTGCTTTGGGGATGGCAGAGATTGTTTCCTTGCGTGACCTTTATAACAAGAAGTGTCAGACTTCATCCTGTATGTATCAGACTAGTGTGACATTGGATATTAATCCTGATGGAAAAGGATTATGTGATTTTCACAGGCACTCAGATAGATTATCCTTTCAGGCCTGGCTGGAAGGTAGCAAGAGTCCCTTTCTGCAGATGCTGGCTGGGAGCAGTGTTCTCCAGAGAGCAGTACAGAATAACCAAGCATGGGCAGCAGATCTGGCTACTGAACTTTCTTTTCACTTTCCATTCATTTTTGTTGTTCAAACGTGTTGCTTTGAGGACTTGCCCCTCTCAGCAGGGGCAGTGGCATGGATGGAAATGGTGCAGACTTTGAGAAGTCTCTTTGTTAACAAGCTCTTTGAAACACTGAGTAAAAATACCTGAAGGAACTTCTAGAGTAACATCACATTTAAAAAGAGGTTCTTTTGTTTCTGGCTGCCCCTTCTACATTGAAGTTCCGTCCAATATTTTGATAAATAACATTTTGTCCTTAGGTCTGAGCACAACTGATAATTTCGGTGTTTCATGTTAAGCCCTGAAATCTCTGTTTCATCTATGTTTCATACTGGATAATAAAAAAACCAGTCATGTTTTGTCTGGTTTGATACTCACTTCCCAGTGCATCCCTGTCAGGGATCTCTCTCACTGAACTTCCCTGTGTTATCCCACAGAAAATGTTCCTTTCAGGAAGGGGGTGGAATGTCTGCTCTTGCTTGCAAGAAAAAAATCTGGTTGCTGCTGCTATAAGGTATTATGGCACTATGGCTTCTGGGGCTGAGGGGTCCAGATCACCTGTGTGAAAGCTGTGTGCTGTAGGAGAGTTGTTCCCCAGCTTCTCCAGGGAAAAAGCAGGGTTTGGGTAAGGGATTCAAGAACTGGACCCTGCTCAGCAGCTGCACCAGCCTGTACTGGAGCAGTGATATAGGACAGAAATGCATGGGTGTCACTTCAGCCCCTTCCAGGGGTATCAATTTACAGTAGCTGAATCACCTGCAGTACAAATATATTGGGTTTTTTGATTATATATTTTTGTTTTTTTTTTTTAATGACAATAAAAGCTGCAGTTGTACAAAAACCCTTTTGGGGAAGAGGCTAAAGCCATAGGCTTGCACTGGGACACTGCAGCCTGCAACCACTCCTGAAGTCTTTAAAATTTACATCACTTTCTTTTTCTTCTTTGGTGTTTATAGACTCAAGCATTAAAAAAATACATGAGCAAATTTATATTTTAAGCTCTTCTATATTTGCCTCCTGACTTCTGAGGAATTTCATATAGAGAGTATTTTCCCAGGTCTTCCAGAATCATACTCTTAATCTTTCCTGAAGTTGGTAAGGTCAGCTTCTCCTCAGAAATACACATTTTTCCCTGGTTCCTTGGCAGGAACCTCACAGACTGGACACCTGGCTTCCAGACAAACCAAGGAAAGAAAAATGAAAAAAAAAAATCCTTCTCTCTGTGATGTGAAAGCAGAACCATTTGCACGCTGTGTCAGTAGCTTCTGCTCGTTAGACCTGCAAACTTTCCAGTGAAAAATGATCTGAAAATAAATGTGCAGTGAGTCATTTTTTTCCTTCCCTGAGTTATACCTTTAATTAATCTCAATCAGTTTACAAAATCCATTTTTACTCAGATTTAAAAAGCATGCACTCTGACAAATAAATCTTGTACCAAGTGCACAGGGTTCGTGATTGTTCCTGCTCAAGACCTGTCAGTAAATGTATCATTACTAATTGCCCAAGTTCCAACAAATCAAAACACTCTAGTTTTATGTTAAGGAAGGAGTTGAGCCCTTAAATTACTGTATCAGCTTTAAACTGCTTTAGTCCATCACATGGGGGCATGTCAGCTTCAATTCAGAAGTAATAATCCAAAGAGTTGTCAATAATTGAGGACTGTATATATAGGCTTATTTATTTTAATCCAGTCAGGCTTGTTCTTTTGATTTGGTTTGGTTTCATTTTTTCCTTTATCCTCAAATCCCTCTAGGACCTAAGAGACCAGTATATAAGCAGCAGGTGAAGGTCATTAAAAAACTTAGTCTATTTTCTTCAATGAAATCCAGGCTCAACTCAGGATATTTCATGCAAATTACAAACAAAACCAGAAAACAACCTGATGATAGAATTGTGAATCAGATTATGTGTTTTATTTCAAAAAATGCAACTTTTTCACCTTCCTTGTCTCTGCAGGAGGGCTTTATATTTCATGATCTAGACTTGCTGTGAGCACTCCCCATCTGTACCTTTGTTGTGTTCTGACCTACTGCCACTCCTGGGTTTGTACCTGTCATCCCATGTTTATGGAAGTTCACATTGCTGCAAAGTGAAGAGTAACAACCCTTTAGCTGCAGTGTTACAACTATTCTGAACTACCCTGAGATCTCAATCCCTTTCTCATTTGTTTTATTCTTTAAAAAGCAACATAGAAGACAGGAGTTCATTCCTTCTCTTAAAAGGGACATGTTTGTGGCTTCAAGTTGTATTTTGAAGTAATTTTAAAATATTCTTCTCTTTGTTGTTTTTACATCTTTGCTGGACATATTTCTCTTTGGTGTGTCATCCCAAAATTGCCGTACATAGACTGTGTAATCCCACAGACCCCCATCTCTAATGTCCTAATAGCCTTTAAAAAAAATCACTTTGGGAAGTATAAGATTTTCAGAACAATGTCACCAATATTTACATAGTCTGCGATTGAAGGTATCGCTAATATTCAACAGGCAGGAATTTATTATGGAAAACCCAGGTAAGCCCAGCCCTGTGTGGTGTCCAACTGTTGGGAAGGCTCTCATTCCCACTGGGCATACCAAGAGCCTTAACACAAACCTGAGAATAGTCAGCAGCCCCTTTCTCAGTTACACTGTGCTGTAAAAATAGTCACCCAGACCAGCAACCAGAAATTTGACCTTATAATGCTCTACACTAAAGCTAATCATTGTTACACTGATCTTGCTTTCTTGCTTTGTTCTGTCCCTGGATCTGTTGTGTGCTACTGGTGATTTTTCAGGGGGATTTTTACTGCATGTGGGAGGATATGAGCTGGCCAACACCAGGCACCATAGCAAGATCCCTCCCTAAACTCATGCCTTTACTAATACAGGGGCATAGGAGGAGAGAGAATTGCTTTGTTTTGGGTGGGGATGAAAAGAGATTGATTTTAACATTGTGGATGTTTATCAGCGGAAATTATTTTTCACGTGTCTTAGGATTCTTACCTGTCCATGATATAGAATAGACATAAAGTAAATAAAAGGTAATAAATATTCAGGCCATGCTATTGCTGAGTGACAGTTGACGCTTTCAGTGGATTTTATGTATCTATCAGTGATAACCTGCAAATAATTCATTACAGTGTGCCTTCTGAAATGGTGAGACTTTGTTAAGCAACATCCAGCTAATGAAATAGCACACCTTTAGGCAAAACACCTCCAACATGTGCCACTCATTGCTGCCAAAGACTGAAATCACTCTCTACAAATGAGACAAGTGAAAGGCAGTTACATGTGCCAGGGAACAGCATATTCCTTTCAATTCAAGGGCATTCCATCTCAGGGTGCCTGCTACATGAGCTACTTTTACATGGTATTTGTAAGGTTGCTTCATTTGCCTGACTCACACCACAGACTCGCTTGCCAAACCGGCACAAGATCAGGAGCCCGACTCTTTGCTGTAATCAGGGAGTTTTATGAGACGGTTTTGTCTTCTGTACCTTCTGTATGCTGCCTTTGGAGTAACAGCTACTACCAAAGTGCAGTGGATTGGCTACGAATCACTTCTCCTGCTGCTCACAACTAAGCCTCTTGCTCTTTGAATCCTTTTATTGCTTCCCCATCTTTTCAATATTAGTGCTGAGCCTTCTGTCCCTGCTGGCTAAATCCCACCTAATCCAAATCCTGTCTTTAGTACATCTCTGCTATTATCTCCTGTATCCCTTCTACGTCATGTACCCCTCCCATCTCAACTTCATCATCATTACAACATAAATACCTGATGCCTTTCTGACAGAGCTTCCCAAATTTTATCTTTCTTCTTTAAGCTTATTTCTGAGGGCTCCCACTACCTGTTCTTGCATCTCTTACCTGCATCATCCCACAGCCAGCCTGCTGTCCCAGACTGATTCTCAAGTCTGAAAGCATCAACCCTCAATCTCAGTCTGCAAAAGCATAGTCAGATAGAAAATGTTGTGGTCTGAATACCTTTGTTAGTCATATATGTGAATCAGAGCTTTTTGTCTGGCCATGTGAGTTTCTGGTAGCTTCAGTGGGCTTACTCATGATAGCAAATGCTACATTCAATAGTAGGCATTTGCAGGATCATCCTCTGTGATTGTAATCCCTTTTAGATGGGGAATGTGTCAGCATTTTATAAAGGGATGTAAAGATGTGTGTGGCCTGTACAAAGTCTCCATAATTAATGTTGCTCCATCAGTTGATTACAGGAATTTACAGGCTGCACTATTATAATACATTTGCCTGTTGGAGTTTAATGTTTATGAAGAAAGGATGGAAGGAAAAAAGGGGGAAATTTGTTCAAATGTTCCTTGATGTGGTAGCTGTTTCTGTGGATATAATGTCTATCTGTTTAGGGGTGCTGTTAGCAATAGACAGATATCTCTGTGAAGTTTCTTTTCCCTAAATTCTAGCTTGCATCTCAGGCTTGCATTTCCCCACTCTGTGTGTATGATATTTGGGATTTATTTTTTGTTTCTCTGTGAACTTTGTGTGAGCATCACATTGTTGAACTGTTTGACAGATTGAAAGAAACTGAGAATGAAGCTCAAAGGACAACAATTCTCCCTTACGCAATCTAGAAAACAATTCCCTAAAATATTACATCAGCTGCTGGCAGCTGTAGGTTTGCCTGCCTGCTAATTTACTATCACAAGTGTTCCAGAATCCTTTGTAATCCAGCCATTGCTATTTATATTCGTAATGATTTATTTAAGGTCTCTGTATATGTCAGCATAAAGTCATCAAAAAAAGCAAAATGAAGATTAGTTGGCTGGAAGCGCACAGAATGGAGAAGAATAACCCAACAATGGAATTGAGATAAAGCTTAGACACAGTAAATAACTAAAAAAAATAAAGGGCAGTCGCTTTATTTTCAACTCATCATATAGGAGGCAGAGCCTGTGATTTTGGCACCAGGCAGTTCCCATCACAGGCTATTAAGAGCAGGGAAACAGGTGTCTGGTGGCCACGGAAGGAAATGAGAAGCCGTGACACCTGAATTGAGATCATAGACCCGCTCCTGCCTTTGTGTCTAGGGAAAAGGCATTAACTGCTTGATGGCTCAGTTCCTCAGCAGGCTGTAGCGGCACCCAATTCTCAGCCGTTAAAACTTTTTTACTTATTTATGAGCTGTTTTTTTTCCTATAGAGAACTGTAACGATGCAAAGCAACTTTATTATGTTCAGTGGAAAATGCGAAGTTAAGAAAAAACGCTGAAGGATTGTGTAGTGGAGCGCAACACTTTTTAGAGCTGAGTCTCTAGGTCATTCTGAGGCAGGGATTTGAGTGGTGTCCCTTAGGATTTGCTGTTATATATGCTGAAATGATCAATCAAGGATAAAAAATGGACTGTTCTCATCTCATAGATCATTTCACAGTGAAACAGTTAAACTCCTGGCTGCTTTCTGAAAAACAGAGATCTGCATTAATAAGGTGACCTTATCAGAGCCACCCCTGGGGGGAAGGGAGGGAGAAAAAAGGTTGTTAGAAAGAAAGCGAATCCTATTGTTAATCTTTTTTTCAGGGAGACTTGGATACCTGAATGCAAATTACTTTATATTTAAATTGTGTGAAAGCACAAAAGGTTTGTGTCTACAATTGACAGTTATTTCATTAGCTGACTTGTGCAGCCTTGCAAATGGTTTCTAGTGTTAACTTTCCTTGGATTTGTTTTCTTTGTTCTTAGCAGATCTTGCAAGGGTGATCATTTTGATTAATGTATTCAGTGCTCTGTTTTACTCTTGATTCATGTTTTTTGCAGCAGTCAGTGTTCTGGCCTGGGTAAGGTGAGACTGTGAGGTGGCTCTAGTTTTCCTCCAGCAGTGCCGATCTGATGGGCTGTTCTCCAGCTGGAGAGGAGCATGGAGGCTGCTGTAATGCATTTTGCATGGTAGCGACCCCAAACACGAGTTAAAGCAGGTTTTAACCATCAGATGTAGGATTGCTGCAGCCACATCGTGCTGTGACAGCAGATGTGTGCTGTGCATGGGTTCTGTGGGGTTGGAATATCATCTTTGTGTCTCTGTGAGCCTCTCAGGACTGGGTATGCTGGTTTTGGGCCTCTGTTCACACAGGTTTGTGGTTCAGAGTGGTTCACTACATCCCAAATTTAGAGTTTCTGTTCTTGTGTGTTTAAAAAAGCTACCACACAAACTGAGGTATTAATCTGGGGGAGAAGGAGAAGGTGTAGGTTAAAATTTACTTTATATTGCTTCAGCCACACCATGTGTCCAGTCTGTGCTACGTATTTGAGGAACCAGTAATCACTTCAAGAGAGAATGGTCCTTCCTACCCCTAAATTGATGGAGCTGCTGGCCTTCCATTGATCCAAAAGATGAGCTTCATCAAGCCACTCAAGTTTTAGTAAAGTCGAGTTTTAGGGTAGATGCTGTCAATCCAACCTGCTGATCTGGACTGAACAGCACCATCAAGGTTTACACACCAGTGTAAAAACCAGTCACAGGAATTGCTCAATTAATTGTCCCCGATGCACATCGATCTGCAGGCAAGTTGCCGGAGGCGTGCAAGCTCTTACTATCCTTTCCCTCCTTTCTTCTTTATTTCTTTTACTCAGACTACATTTTTCTTCTTCTCAGAACTTTTTGGCATTAGTTGTTGCAATCAATCTGCCATTCCCCGCTGATGCCTCTTATTGCATTGGTTCTTCAAACTCTTTTCATCGGCGCCTCGAGCATTACAACGCTCTTCAATCCATGCCAGTCTCTGAGTCCTAAAATCCAAACACCTCAGGGACCTGGGCCTGAGCTTCCTCTCAAGTCAATTGTCTCCATTACCCTCCCTGAGAGTCACAGCTTCAGGAATCACAGCAAGGACAAAACACTTGAAAGGTCTTCAGGTCTTCAACAGTAAAATCAGAAAACGTTGACACGCAGCCACCCTTATAAAACATCACTTTGAAACTGCTCTTCATATGCAGGGGAAGTGAACTCATCATAACAGTTTTTACTTCCTCAAGAATATTTTCAAGCCATTCCCTGTTTTTACAAGAAATTCAACATACAAAGGGTTTTCTGAGAACTGTTTGTAAAAATAAGAAACTTGGGGCTTTTTGGGTTCAGAGCCTTGAATTTTTTATCTTGATTTTACATGGTCACCTAAAGAAAAAAGAAAGAAAAGGATTTTATGGGTCTATAAAGGAGGCTCTGAGAGAAAGCAGTAGAAAGGTAGATTATTTTTTGCTTCACAAGTCTAAGTATTTTCCCTCCTCTCTCTTCTGCTTCACAGCAATAATTATAATAGGATTTTTTTCAGGCTTTATTCTTGGACTTACTTTTTAGTAGATGTTTAATTTTAAAAAGTGAAAGACAAAAGCGGGGATAGATGGGAATGAGTATCAGGGAAGAACAGGGACACTTGAAACTCAAGGGAAAGGGAAAAACAGAATAACTGAAGTTAGGTCAAGATTTGTTCATTTTCTTTTAAACTGTACTTGGAAGCAAAAATCTTTAGACAAATATTTGTAGGTAAAATTCCATCTAACGGCTTTTTCACACAAGATTCCCACAAAGTCTGGTCCATAACCGGACAGCTCTTCCAGCTGATCTGGCAAAAAATATTCCAATCTCTTTGTCCATGATAATACTGAAATCAAATAGATGCTCAACATGCAAAATATTAGAGAAACAAATACCTTATTCTGCCTAATTTTGCTTTACATAGTTTTTATGCTAAATGGTAGACTTTCTGAACACTGTGACAGAGAAATGTTACTTGTGAACAATTTCAATGTTTTGGGTTGAGATTTAGCTTAATGTATGAAACCCACATCCTTGCTGTCACGAAATCTCCATTTTCCCACTTTTACAATATTGTTGGCATATGTCTCCAGCTGTCTGTTGCTGACATAGAATTGCTTGTGATTATCTGATGCTGAGCTGTTCCGCTCTGTTTTTGTGGTTTTAGTCTCTCCAACAATACCTGAACACGCTGTGCAGATCGTGATTATTGGGGCAGAATACAGTCGTCTTTGAAATTTATTGTCCCACCCAGAAAATTGGAAATCCTTAGGATCTTTATATCTGGAATGAATGTGAACTGCACTTCTTTCTGATTTCATAATTTAACATTGCAGACTGTTGACTTATTGACTACAGCGTTAGCATTTTCCAGATTGGCAGACAAATTGCCTTGTAGGAGTGTCTACGCATATTTATACATCATCCAAAGGTTAAACGACAGAATATATTTTAATTGCCTAGAGATAACTTTCCAAATTATATCACTGGTACCAAAACTTCTAAACTTAAAAGATTAAAGTTATGCACTGAAACCCATAATTTCTTCCAAGTAAATAAACCACTCAGCAGTACTGATTACTGACAGTCTTCCACTGATGTTAATTAAATAGCAGCTCAAAGACATAGCTGCCATTTTAGGAAAAATTTTAAGACAGAAGGAATTCTAGTTTTCTTCTTAGTCTTCCTAAGCATGGCATTTATATTGATTTTGCTATTTGAGAAAGGACCACAATCAAATAAATCCCAAAATGCAAAACAATTAAAGCAAGGCATTCATACGTAAAAATTTTTTTCCACTTCCATTTGCCTTAAAATCTGAAGGTTTAAAAAAACTAAATCCCCAAAGAAGCTGAAACATGTAATGTGCTGCGAGAGCACCAAGCACACTCACTGAGAATATTTTTCAGAGAAAACATAACCTTGGAGCTATTTGAGTATTTAAGAGAAAGTCTAATTGCTACTTACATTTTTTACTTCCCACTTCAGCAATACATTTCTCTCTAGAATACAGACCCCTTAAGGAAATTATTGAGGAATAACAAGTGTTCTGCAAATTTGCTGGTTTACAGTGAATGCTCTTAGATATGTGCTCTTAAAATAAGGTCCTGCACATGGACCGGGACAATCCAAGGCACAAATACAGGCTGGGCAGAGAATGGATTAAGAGCAGCCCTGAGGAGAAGGACTTGAGGATTTTGGTTAATGAGAGGCTCAACATGACCCAGCCATGTGTGCCTGCAGCCCAGAAAGCCAAACCTATCAAAAGCAGCACGGTCAGCAGGTCAAGGGAGGTGATTTTAGATAATCTTTAAGGTCCCTTCCAACCCAAACTATTCTATGATTCTGTGAACATGAGTAAATTGAAAACAGTTTGCTCTCGATGGAAGAAATACGTGACCCTGCAGTAGCTTGGTTACTTGCTGTGCTTTTACCTTTACAAGTGATCAGTAAGAACTCATCTGGAGTGTAATGCATTGAGCAGGAGACTGGGAGACAGATGCACTCCTCTTCTGGGGGTTTTGACAAGAGGAAGTTATGTATGCTTAGGTGAAGAAAAGGATTTTACAAGTGGAGGTGCAGAGTGGGAGGGCTGAACCCCTTCAGGCAGATGGGGGAACCGAAGCCAGGCAAGAGTCCCAGTGAGGAGTTTATCAATTAAAAGTGGAACACATCACTCTGGTGATCTCATGGTCTTGTTGGTGGATTTTGAAAGAAATCTCCTTGGCCTAGTTCTGAAAGGACCTTTGTATCTGCACCTGCCAACGGTGAGAATTTCAGGCCATAAAAGTAAGAGGATGGAGGTGCCTTTTTTCAATCTTTGCTCCAGAGGAAGATGGGAGTTACAACACTCTGTGCTCCACGGTTTCTGTAGATGGGGTTTTGGCAGCTTCCACACTGAGCACAGATGGTATTTGAGATCTTGTACTGAGAGAGCCCTGCAGGGTAAGCAATAACTCTGTGGGTTTTCTTGGATTGTAAAGCAGCATATAGATATCTGAGGTCCACCAGAGTCCTTGCTAGGTCCAACCTCTCTTAGAGTTCATTTTGCTATGTGATGTGAGGGCAAGAACAGCTACTATCCTTGTTCTTTTGGTTAACAGAGTAAAAAAAAAAACCACAACAAACTAAACCCATGAGAGCTGTCCGGAGTGATTTTAGTGAGATTATTGGAGAGACCATGAAAATGCCGTGGGGGTGCTGGTGACAGCAGCTGAACATGAGCCAGCTGTGCCCAGGTGGGCAGGAAGGCCAATGGCACCTGGCTTGTACCAGCAATGGCGTGGCAGCAGGCCCAGGGCAGTGACTGTCCCCTGCACTGGGCACTGTGAGGCCACACCTCGAGTGCTGTGTCCAGTTCTGGCCCCACATGACAAAACTGACACTGAGGGGCTGCAGCGAGTCCAGGGAAGGGCAACGGAGCTGGGGCAGGGTCTGGAGCACCAGTCTGGGGAGGAGCAGCTGAGGGAGCTGGGGGCTCAGCCTGGAGAACAGGGGGTTCAGGGGAGACCTTATCACTGCCTACAACTCCATGGAAGAAGGTTGGAGCCAGGTGGGGGTTGGTCATTCCTCCTGAGTAACAAGCAATAGGACAAGACAAAACAGCCTCAAGCTGCCCCAGGGAAGGCTTAGATTAGATTAGATAGGAAATATTTCTTCCCTGAAAGGGTTGTCAAGCCCCGGAACTGGCTGCTAAGGGAGGTGGTGGAGTCACCATCCCTGGAGATATTTAAAAGAGGTGTAAATGTGGTGCTCAGGGTGGTCTTGGCAGTGATGGGTTAATGGCTGGAATTGATGATCTTAAAGGTCTTTTCCAACCTAAATAATTCCATGTTTCTGTGATTCTAGTAGTGCCTCTGGGTCAGAGGCAGGACAGACAATGGTGCCTTCTGAACTGTCATTACTTCTTAAGAAATGTGTCAATTCATCACTTCTTATCAGTGAAAATTTATCTAAAGCATTATTAGCTTACTTCCCAATCAGTTAACTATTGAAGCAGAATCTTGAGCTACTGCACTGGGCTGATTCCTTCTAGCCCTTAAACAAAATTCAGACTTCTTTGCTTTGTGGCCTTTTCTCTTGCTTTTTTGGATAAAGGCTGAAGGTATGCCTTTTATTTATGTTCCCTAAACACTGTGATATATTCTCAGTAGTGCCCCCTTTGGCTTCTAATAAAATCCCCACCTATCCTATCTTTTCTGTTTTATTGCCTCTTATATGTACTAGTAAAAATAAGTGAGGGAATTTGGAAAATATAGGCCATTTGGAAGAAATTCTGTGCATATCATATCAGAGAATTTGAAAGATTAGAGAAATATTTACAGCTCCCAAAGAGTCAATCTTTAGTCCAAGATTTAATAAAGGGATGGACACGAGCCCTGTTTGCTCTCACTGTTCTGGAAGGACTGGTTTTGCAATATTTTCTGTCTTCAGAACAGTAAAACTGCTTCTGATGAATTTAGCAAAGTCTGTATGCTGCAGTGCCCCAGACACTTTCTTATTTTCCTTGACGTTATTTTTTCATCAGTTTGGACTGTGCAGTATCTGCAGACAGTGTATGTTCCAAATATTGGATTGATGTGTTTTTGCATACAAACCTTGTAAAGGAAAAGAAATACCAGACTATGTGTACAAGCATCAAAATCTGATTATATGCAGGATTCTAATCTTAACATCACACCATCCGCACTGAAAAGCGTTGCAAGAATATTCCAATTCATATTCTGAATGGTGTGTTTCTCTGCAGTCATCTTGCAGAATTCTTATTCCTACCAGGAGAAAATCAGTATACTGAACTGAATAAAAATGTATACATTAAATTGCTTATTCAAATGTCCACCTTTGATGTTTGCAGAGAATTCAAGCAGGAAGCAGTAGAACCCAAGCTTTGTTTTATTGATACAAGAGGCTAATGTGAGTTACAAAACAGGAAAGAATGAGAAGTTGCTTAATACATTGGAAATGTGGAAAAAATGCAGATTTCAGTTATTAGCTTTCACAGCTGTATTTGCATAGAAATATACTAACAGCTAGGTGACATTTCATGCATGAACTTGATAGAGCATCCTTAAAAATATTCATGTTAGAAGAGTACTTAAAGGGAACCTCGAACTCGAACATTCTCGTCTTTGTTTAAAAAAATCCAAACCCTGGTTTCCCTAGGGTATTCCAGTGCAAGGTATTTCTTTATGAAACAAAGCTTTCTTTGTTATGAGGAATTCTGGGACAGCCTAGGAAGGGCCCTGCTTTCTGATCACACGTTAAAAAATACCCTGCTTCCCCTGAATGTTAAATATTATGGAACAATAGATGTTGCTCATGCTTTTGTGGAAAATACCAGCAAAGCAAGAAGACCCTTGAGGTTTCAAACACCACTTGGATTATCAGTTTCCTATGCCATTTTCTATTTTGAGGGAACACCTTCCTTGTAAGTGGGACAAAGATGAATGCCAATCATCAAAGCCGTGTGAGATAAGAGGAGTTACTCTGCTTTGAAAAACTAGAACAATTCTTGGAGGGGTCTATCACAGTTACCCCCTTGTATGAATTTCTGGGAGCTGGGTCACAGCAACTCCTTCCAATTCACATTTGCTTGATGTGTGTTGTTGTTTTTTTGTTTTTTTGGTTTTAATTCACCTACTAGAGCAGACCAGGTGCAGCTTCATTTGTAACTCATAAATGATAAAGATGTCTGGTTGTACTTAGAGTGGAGAGGTTCAGAGAGCATAGTGAAGGATTTTAGATCAGGGAGCACTTTCACTTGCCAGCATTTCAGCTTTCATTTTCTGTTCTTTTAATTTAAACATGATTATTAACAATACACAGCTGAGGAAGGCACTTTTCTGAAATATTCCAAGGATTATTCCTGCTCTGTTATCTCCCTTTCACCTTCCACAACAGGATTTTACGTGTTCACATTAGTTGTTGTTCTTCAGAAGAGCAGCTGGTCCATCTCTGATTGTGACTTTCATTAGGAGTAGAAAACTCTACCTTCTGAAGTAGTGAGATGTGAGCACTAAGTCCTGGGAACATTTTCTAAAAACTCACTTTATAATGAAATATAACCAGCCTTGAAAGGGATTAGAAGGAATATGACAGGAGTATAAATTAAAAACCACTGCGTTCTGAAAACATCTATTTAAGCAGTTTTGACTCTGCCTTCACTCAATCCAATTCCTGCAGCTGCCGATTGTCCAGAACCTTCCAAAACAGCCAGAACCATCTCTGGAGCCTGTCCTCAATCTTGCTAAAATCAGATTTCTAAAGGAAAGTGGGAGTATGTGGAGGTACTTTTTTGGAAAAAATGCAGTCCTGCATTTTTAGTAGCTGACCTCCTTTCCTTCTGTGCCTATCCTACATTACTTGTATGAACCTCTCAAGCAGAATAGGTCTCTGCAGAAAAGGGCTGCAGGATCATTTTCCCTGTCAGTATGAGACATAAATGCTCGTTCAAGACAGAACAGTGCTGTAGAGACATGAAAATAGAAAACCAAAATGAAAAGATTACGAAAAAGGGTCGTTAATACTTACTTACTTAGAGGATCCATCTAAACCATAACATAATCACAGGCACTATCTTGTAATGATATTTTACACTGAAGCCCAAAGGTTACAAAAAGGCTTTAGTCTTTGCGAAAAGAAAGTCACTTTTTCATCTGACGTACAGAAGGAATCAAATTCTTGCAGTGGTGCAAAATCTATGTACGTAAAGCTACTTTTAGAGTCATATTAGTAAAACGCCTGTCAAAAGCCAGGGGAAAGTCTGGTTTATAATAGGAAAGGGCAAATCTCAAATAAAATTTCCAGTTAGAGTGAAAATATATAGGCTGAAGCCATCAGTGGATGGTAGTAGCAATAAAGATCATTTGGGCTGCAAGAGCAATATCATCTCCAGAGCAGTTTTTGCAGACGGTGGCAATGGCACCTGAAGGACACGTTTCACAGGTGAGTCCATGCACGAGTCAGCTCACACAGAGCATTCCCGGCTTTCCTCACGGGAAAGGAGTTTATCACATGGAAAACAGCGTTTCCCCTGAGTGCAAAAGATGGCATTCAGCAAGATTTGGAATGGTGTACATGACGGTGGGAGCTGTTTGAGGCCATTTGAGAGTCATTTGCAGCTCCCAGACAAGGCTGGGTGAGGGCGGGGAATTGCTGCTCTCACCGATGGTGCCGACTGGCAGCGTCTCCTGGTTCCTGTTGACTTTCTGTGGGCACGTTTAACCTGTAATTTGGAAGAGGAAAATACAGTCTGGCACACATTCCTGCAGGGCTGCCAGTCCCAGATCTATCCTTTGCATAGCCTGCCAGAATGGGAAAGATAAGTACCTTACAGACCAGTATCCACAGCAACAGACACCAGAATTTTATATTTTTAATACATATAAAAACCCAAAGAAAATAATTACTTTTTCATTTTCCAATTTTATAATAGTAATAATGACCTTTAGGTCAGGAATTTTCAGCAGTTAATGACTGTCTGGCTTTTTCTTTGGTGCTTGGTTTCTCCAGCCAGTCATTAACAGTGAGAAAAGTGCCTTCTCCTGTGGACACTTTGGCTTAATCGTTACCTTTTCATGCTACAGAATGCACCAGCTGGGAAATAAGTGTCTCCTATGCGAATGGATCCATAAAGTGTTCCCTGGGTTTCATTTCTTTGAAAGAATATTCTGTGAGGGTGTGAGAGTTTACTGTAAAAGATGATTGAGTATTATCCACAGCCCTGAGGAAAGTTAGATCACTCGGAGGAATTGGGACTGAGGATGGTTTAAGGCCATAGATTTCAAAAGATTAAATCTTCAGAATTTATCTGTGTAATCTAGGTTCCCTTACTCTTGGTAATGGACTGGTTTGGAATTCTATATGGACACAAATATTTTCTTATCTAGGATCACACAAGAACAGGACCTCTTTTTTTTGTGGGTAAGGACAAATAAATCCACAAGAAAACAATAGTTTTCTAAACCACATATTCAATGTATAGGGATTCCTATCATAGTCCAATGTATGGTTACTGCTGAAGAGTCAGGTAGAAGTGAAGCACCTGCGCTAGAACAGTAAAAGAAAATGGGAATTTTTCTTTAGCAGATTTCAAATCAATATGGTGTCCTTTGAGAATTTGGTACTAAATATAGAATAATGTGAATGATGAGCCTAATTTTAATGTTTTGCTGTGAAAAGAGATTTAGCATTTGCATAACTTTTATTGGAACTATTAGCTTTTCATTTAGTGTCTTTAAGTGAAAACACAGAGTGCACATGAAAGCTGCGGACATCCGCTTTTGCTTGAATGCTTTCTTTACTTTTCAAGAAAAATAACACCAGGAAAATATAAGTAGTGTTCCAAGAAAGAGCCACTCAGGAGTCCCACAAGGGCTGGGACTGTGCTCTGTGGTTTCTCCACTCTTGGAGTGGCAGTATTACTTTCCAAGCTGAGGCTTGATTTGCATTTTGAAAGTACAACAATTTAGTTCTCAGCAGGACTGTGCTGTTTCTAAAAGGCTGGACTGGCTTGAGGATTTAAATCCAGTGAGGTTCCAGTAATTCCCTTAACAATGAGTTTTAAAATCTACACCTTTAAAATAGCTCTGCACTTTTAAACTTCAAGCTCAACTCCGTGTTAAAGCAGCTGGCTAACCATTAGTAGAAATGGGAAAGGTCCAAAAGACAGGAGTGACAAGTGACTTGTTTCACTCGCTGATTTAATGGATTTTTCCTCAGCTTCACAGCTAACCAGTGCAGATTATGTATAGATTTTAAAGCCAGAAATCAACACTGTTCCTTGTAGGCAGAAGAAAAAATGTATGGGATCATTATTAATTCTTTAGCATTATAATGGCTTCTGGCTCAACCTGTGTGCAAGGGACCAAGAGTAAATATGCATTTATCATCCTGACCCTTATCTGTTCCCAAAAACGTCCTTCAGTGGAGAACTGTGAAACAGCCTGCCTAAAGAATTTGAGACCTTTTATTTTTTCTGCTGCTGATACAAAAATCTTTACAGTCTTCCCTGTAATTGAACATTCAAATGTAAAATATTGCAAACACCACTTTAGAGTGTTCCTTTTCCCCAAAAACCGCAACCAACCAACCAACCAACTAACCAACCAACCAACCAACCAACAAACCCACTATGGTGCTAGCTGTCTTCACATGAAGCCTTTTGGTTTTCTTTCATAGGTAAAAATTACCCAGGTGTCCTTGGTACCCAGAGATCTCTCCCCTTCCAACTCAAACTAATTTTTGAGTCCTCTCTTTGTTTCCTTTTAATTCCAGTTTTACCATTGCCCTGAGTTCCTTTCCCTGGACAGCAGTCTTACACACCCCTAATGGAATTCAGCTGTGGTGGGAATACAATCCTGGCAGGAGGGAGTCGACCCAATCCCTCACTGGCCACTGAACTTAGTAGGACAAAACTGTCCTTCATGTAATTTTAACAGTCGATGGAGTAATTCCAGCAATCAGTCTGTCCTTCATCTCTCTGCAGCTCCCTGTACCCCACTGTAACATGAGGTAGAGGAGACAGCAGTGCTACAGCAGCTGGTATTGTTTGATCAGCAACACAATCCTTGCTGGAATTTCATTTCCCTTGCAGACTTGCTACTAGAATACATTTGTCATCCATACTTTGTAGCACACTTATATTTGCCTGTAATTACACACCAGTCTGGCAATACTTTATTGTTAACATAAAGTACTGCCATTTAAATCCCCAATCTTAAACTGGAGTATTTGCAAAACTCTGTAATTGCTAAAATAATAAAGCTGCCATTACTGTATGGGAAGTTTACAGCTTGCTGGTGAAATGCTTACATTGGCTTAACTACACCTGTATGGATTCCTTATGTTTTCATGTGCTGTTTAAGACAGACAGATTTCTGCTGGGCACAGCCAAAAGTTTCTGGCACTGTCACAGAATGCCTGAGGTTGGAAGAGGCCTCAGGAGCTCACCTAATCCAGCCCCTGCTCAAGGGGTTGCCCAAGACCACGTCCAGATGCTTTTGAGGTACCTCCAACTCAACTTTATGGAAACTCCATAAGCTCTCTGGAAACCTGTGCCAGTGCTCAGTCAAAACTGAACTCCATGTTTTCCAGTTTGTGGTTTGTCCCCTTGTAAGAGGAAGTCTATAAAAGATAACCAAGAAAAACAAGTTCAGTGTGGTTTTACTCAGTGCAACGGGCACAGATAGTACTGCAAATGCCTAGGGATATGAAAACCCGCAAAGACGATATATTTTGGTTTCATTTTGTGTTGGTGTTTTGTAAACAAAAAACTTGTGATGCCTGTCTCTCATTCTGTGATTTCATTTTGTTTTCTATTATTATTCTAAATAGTTATCCCCACGTGATTGTTATGTTGCTAAGTCTGGCTGGGTAAAACAGACCTCAGGACCAGAAACAGCAGTATCAGTCTGCTCTGAACCATTAGCAATTTTGCCACATTGCTCTTTTCATACGTGAAGCTCAAAAATCCAAACTCAGTATCTAAGAGTCTCCAAAAGTTTGGGGATTAGTGATAAAATTTGTGCCGTCTCTAACCCTTGTTCTGACACACCTGCACAGCATTTCTCAGCTCTCTGTGATCTTTTGAGGGAGGATGGGGGAGCTTTGTGCTCTACCAGCAACCCCCAGGGAATGGAATGATGGAGTGCAGGTGGTTCTGCGTTACAAAGAGGACCTTCACGCAAAAGCTGATGCTTGAGTGCTGCTGCCAAGTGGCAGATGAGCATGGGGCTCTGTGTCCTGTTGTCTGGCCAGAAATCATCCACTCTCCTGGACAGTTCCCTCTTGCCCGTTTTCCCGGCACTCACTGGCTCTGCTCCAACCCTCAGAAAAAATCCCACAGTGTGCTACCCCTCTGTTTCCCCTCCAAAGGTGACCACCAAGTTGATCAGAGTGATGGAGCACCTCTCCAAGGAGGAAAGACTGAGAAAATCAGGATTATTCAGCCTGGAGAAGGCTTCATGGTGACCTTATTATGGCCTTGCAGCACCTGAAAGGGTCTTAGAGGAAAGATGAGGAGAGACTTATTACAAGAGCATGTAGTGACCGGACAAGGGGGAACAGCTTCAAATTGGAAGAGCGTAGGTTTAGATTGGCTATCAGGAACATTCTTTAGGGTGGTCAGGGGGATGAGGCCCTGGTACATGTTGTCCAGGGAAGTTATGGATGCCCCATCCCTGGAAGTGTCCAAGGCCAGGCTGGATGGGGCTCTGAGCAACCTAGGACAGCGGAAGGTGCTGCCCGTGGCAGCGGGGTCAGAACGAGATGATCTTCAAGGTCTCTTCCAGCGGAAGGTGCTGCCCGTGGCAGCAGGGTCAGAATGAGATGATCTTTAAGGTCTCTTCCAACATGAACCACTCCATGATTCTCTGGAACAAAGCCTATTTCTGCGGCGCACGTGCACGGAGTTTTGGGGGCAACAAAAGAGCTTCCCGAGGCCTTTCCAGGGGTCGAGCTCCGGCCACGGCCGAGGGTCGGGACGTGGGAGCCGGGCCCCGTGG
>JANRGV010040290.1:0-21123 GCA_024734035.1 Alethe castanea
AGAAGCTGTGGCTGCCCCTGGATCCCTGGCAGTGTCCAAGGCCAGGTTGGATGGGGCTTGGAGCAACCTGGGCTAGTAGAAGGTGTGGAATAGTGGAAGGAACCCCCATGCCAAGGGGTTAGAACAGAATGACTTAGCTTGGTCCTTGCCAAACCATTCTATGGTTCTATGATTCTATTCTTGGAATAAGAGACAATAAATTGGCACTCTGAATGCTCCATTTAGTGATGTGTCCTTCAACTCCACTGCTGAACCTCACAGTTATGACTTTAGTTGGATTCCACACTATTTTTAAAATAGACTGCAACTTGTGACAACAGCGAGTGCTTCAAGATACTCCAGCTATGAATATTCATGGGATAATAAAAAATAATAATATAATAGCACTAGAAATATATAATAGAGAATTTCTTAATATGTTCAATTTTGTCTTCTAGAGTATCTTTCTTAAGCAATTTAGTACATCTCACTGCCAAAGCTGCCCAGTTTTTTTTTGTTGTTTTATACAATTTTTATTAGTACTGTGTCCATAAACTCTACTCCTAGACAGAAGGAGACATAGTAAAACTGTCATATTCAATTGAAATATCACCTGGTGGTGTAGCCATCGCTATAAATGAAAACAGAGCCAAAATGTTCCAGATTTGAAAAGGTCAAGCTAGCAAAAGAACAGCTCAGGAACAAATATTGTATCAGCGGACCTGAAACAGCATGGCTGTTGAAACATGAATTTAATCAAGTAAAGTTTAGGAATTAGTGTTATGAACTCAGCAAAGGTATGGATATTTCAGTTATTGAGTTCAACAGCGCATGTTCTGCTGGTACCTTCTTGCTTTCCTGGCTGGGTTGTGAAACAATGGAGCAGAAACAGTGCTTCCAAATTATCTTGTGGCTCCTCTTTATTTTTTTCCATTAAGATCCCTTTTCTGCAGCAATAACTATTTCTTTTCTGTCGTGGTTCAGACTGTTTGTGACACCTCTTTGGAATCAGGGAAGAAGCATCACTGTAGCCACAAGACTGAGTACTAAAGTAGCTCTTCAAGTAACATTTCTTTCAATGAAGCCTCGAATTCAAGGTCATGTCTCAGCTTAAAATCAATTTATGAAAAGACCTTTAAAGGGATTTCTTCTTTTTTCATATTTCTAGGAAGCATGGTATTTTGTATTTGACTAGAAAAGTCACTAAGCTTGACAGAGGCTTACCTGAATTTCTTGTATTACAGAAATATTGCCTATTGTATATTTTTTCTTAGTCTGTCTCTTGAGTGATGTTTTAAAAATTATTATTATTATTATTATTATTATTATTATTATTATTATTATTATTACTATTACTTTTATTTTGAAATTTCTCCCTTCTAATTCCATATTTTGAAATATGTAGGTCTCTGGTAGGTTTTTCAAGATAAAAGTTATTTTAATATAAATCCTGCTGTATAAAGATGTGATGTTTACATCTTCTTGGTGGTTAACTTACCAGAAAATGTTTAAAGTGTTTTGTGTATCTATTTTTTATATTATAACAGAAATTAAAGAAGGAGTAATAGCATTATTGCGAACCTCAGTTCATTTTAGTCCTTGGATATTCAGTGTTTTAGCAGATTGAATAGAATCATGTAAGCAAAATAAGGTGTATTGTTGAACAATAAATATATATGAACTGTCCTCTGAATTTTCCACTGTGTTTCAAACCATGAAGTGTATTTGCCAGGCTTTGAAAATCAATATTATGACAACATGACTTTTGTCTCATTTCTTTTTCTCTTTCCCCACTCCCGAAAAATATAAAGCAAACAAAAATTGTACAAAAGCTGTTTCTGAGCTGTAATTGTGTTAAGAGATAAAGTTCTGTTTTAACATGGAAGGTAAAACATTGAATGAAAATTGCAGCTAAATGAAAGTAGACTGGAATGGAAGAAATGTTGATTCCAGTTATTAAACAACTCTCAGTTCTTCCCAGGAGCTGCTGTAGAAGACTTTCTTCAAGAATGGACATTAATACAGGTTTTTGGATTTACACCACATCGTAAAGCAGTAACTCAAAATCCTCTAACCAGTCTGTTTCCAAAATGTCGTATTATGGCTAGACTAGCCTTTGGTGAAAGTGACAAATGGCCATTACCATGGGAGAGGAGAAAGCGAAATGAACTCTCTTATCTGTAGATGCAGTGAAGCATTGCAATGTAATCTGCACATTTCATTTTGAGGAGACAGCCTTATCTCAGATCAACCACGTAAATCCCACTGGTGCCTGGCACATCCTCTGTTCTCTTTGTTCTCCATCACCAGTGTCACCACCATCATCTGGTGTCAAACCACACAAAATCACATTTTACTGTGGGCCTGCATGAACAGGAAAAGAAAAGAGAACAATTTAAATATTTGGACAAAAGTTAATGTCAGAAGATCAGTTTAATGGCTTGAAATCAGTTGCTTTCACAAGACTTCATTTTCCTTCACTCAGATGAAGGACTCATCCTAAAGATAGGGCAGGACTCACATTGCAGACTATGAAATGAGAATATGAAATCCAAAATTTTGAATGTCAATTGATCAGTTGTTGAAACATGACCTCAAACATGTTCCACAATGTAAGAATTATAGATATTTTATACCCAGATGGTTTTACCTTGATTTATTTTAGTAAATATGTCTTCTGACTTTTAACTGTTCACATAACTTTCATGTGACTGGGCTATTAAAGGTTTCTAAATGTTCCCACTAAAATTCTAATGACAAAATGGCAAATTACAAAAATCTGGTGATGGGAGTAGCCAGGGTGAGCTCTCCCAGGCTGGCCAGACTCATTGCCTTCCCCAAGGGAAGGATGAGGGAGAGCAGTGGGTATTGGTTACCTCAGCTTTAGGAAAGCCTCTGACAGGACCTCTCACCACATCATTACAAATAAACTTACCACGTGCCAGCAGAAGAAAGGACCCCTAGAGCTGAAAGCTGACTAAATTATCAGGTGTTGAATAATTAGCCAAAATCTACTGTCATTAGACCCATGGTTCCTTCTTGTCACATTGTCCAGATGTTGAAATAGCTGTAAAAGATAATGTGTCCACAGTCACTAAGTGAACCAAGCACCTTTCCCACACTTTGAACAATCAGTAAAAAACTGTATTTCCTTTCACTTTATTATCCAAGGTACTAATTCTTAAAATTTGCAGATGTGGACATGCTATCCATCAAACAACAAAAAAAACTTTTAGATTTTGTTCTCTTTCTTCTTTGTGCATTCATGAGCATTTTATCTTCCTTTCTAACTGTTAAGTGCTCTTTGTGATCCAATGGCATCTTTGTTCCGGCAACACTTCTCCTCCCTCTTATTTCTTCAGGTTTTTATTCCAATCTTTATAAAATTATGGTTATTTTGCCCTCATTTCCTCTCACAATTCCTAACACAATGAAAAGGCCTGTATATTGCTTCATACTCATTTTCTACACTTAGAATTGCAAATGCAATTTCCCAGCCTCCAGCCTGTGGCTGCTACTGTCATGGGTTTCATGGTAACATTTCATGGAACATATTTGCTGTTTCCTTCTGCTTATTTAGTTTTTTATGTCTGTTCATCTCTCATTCAGAGGAACTCGGATCACCTTGAAAATGCTGAGGGTTTTTTCTTATGTACACCATGTGTCTTCTTCCCTCTTTTACATTAAATTATTTCTATTTTTACAATATACAATGTTTATTAGTTTATTTAAAGATTTTGGCTGTTAGCCAGCCAATGAATTTTAGAAAGTGGCATAGAAATGCTGAAGAGTTTCTGTTTGCTTTGTCACTGCACTCATACAGACTAGATCAAAGTCATGAATTTATGTTCTTACAAGCAAAATTAATTCTCTGTCCTCAACATTAAGAGTCTATTTTCTTCCTCTGCAAATTTCCTCAGCTATTTTCATCTTCTAGTAATCTACTATGTCCCTAATTCCCCACCTAAGGAGTGATAATACCTATATCCTCAGTTATATAAAACCCACAGGTCAAAAAGGCTAGGTGGCAAAAATACATTGGAAAAAAAAAGCATTTGTTGTTTAGTAGCACTCAATTCATACACATATTATTTTCCTCTGCTCCTTATTTTGGTTCTCTCTGGTTTTATCTGTTAAGCACTTTTTTCCAATAGGTGTTTAGTCTGTTGTGTTTACTTATTAAAAGCCCCTAAAATTATGCAGATTATAATCTGTCAATGTTTACAAAAGAGATATAAAGTAGAGGCACCCAGGGTCTATAATGATAAAGTAAATAGAAGCAGCAATATAGGAAACAAGATTTAAATGACTGATTTTGTTGGTAAGAAAAGCTGGGAGGATAATGCCTGTTGGAGTGTATAAAATAGAAGCCTCTCTGAGTCCCTCAGAGAGAGAAAAGAATGCAGGGATCGAATTAAAGCCTTTAGAGAAATTAAAATATATTAAACCACACAGACATGAAGTAGGAGTGTAAGTTTTAGTTTTAAGCAAGTAGAAATATTAAGTCACATAGATATGGAGTAAAAGTGTCTTAGTTTCAAGTAAGTAAGAATACACTGTAAGTGCCCTAAGAGAGTAGAAAGCCCTAAAGCCTAGTTTAAAGTTCAAGCAGCCTAAAGCCTACTCAAAAGTTCAGAAACTTATCCCCAGACATAATGAAAACATAGTAAAAACAATGCTTGCACTTCTACATTTAACAGATAGAACCATTTACATTAATAGATAGAACTACATGTGTAAATTATGTGTAAGAGCTGATACTGCTTTCATACTTTAGAATTAAGATTCTAATAGGTGTAGAAACTATGTTTTAGATTCCTGTTTTTAGCTCATTAGTTGATTTATGAATAAAAACCCCTGTATTGGGGTGAGAGACCACCACCAACACCACTCAGAAGAAGAAGAGATGCCAGGGCGCTGCTGCTGCTGCTTCTACTTGGGACTCTGTGCCAGAAAGCTACAGCACAGACTTTAATATTCTGAACTCTGCCTTTGAGACTGATGTACCTCTGCAATAAAAAAACTTCACAGCAACCAACAACTGCTCATCTCTTTGAAGACCCAGACCCATTAATAACTTGACAAATGTTCTTCTATTAATAAAGCCAGGTAATTGTAAGCAAATAATGTGTTAGCAGAATCTGTATCAACTCACAGCTTTTCAGTCTATAAAAGGAAATAAATCAGGGATATTGCTGGGGATAATGGGAATACTTCCAAAGGGATTCACCAGCAGTGCCCAGGATCACAGAGCTCAGGGGCTGTGTCCAGGATGCACCTGGGACTGTGCTGCCCCCTGTACATGGGATCATGGAATCCCAAAGGTTGGAAAAGACCTTTGGGATGGTCAAGTCCAACACTACCATCAGCATGTTTACTACTAACCACATCCCCATGTGCCACAGCCACAAGTGTTTTGAAGACTCTCAGGGTATGTGATTCCACCTAGGCCCCAGGAAGCCTGTTCCAGGGCTTTGCATCCCTTTCCTTGAGGAAATTTTTCCTAATGTCCAGACTAAATCTCCCCTGGCACAGATAGAGGCTGTTTCCTTTTGTCTTGTCACTTGTTATTTGTAAGAAGAGATTGACCCCCACCTAGCTACCTGTTTAAACCTTCAGTGCCAAATTAAAGATTTCTGTCTTTTTTTTTTTTTTTTTTTTTTTTTTTTTTTTTTTTTTTTTTTTTGTGACAGAGATGTCACAGTAGTAAAAAGTAGTAAACAAGTAGTAAAAAGAACTTTGGCCTTTCATATAAATGGGAATATCAATTTTTCAGAACTTTGCAGACAGTTCACAGCATTTCCAGTGCAAAGATGAAACTTGATCTGCTTATGCTTCAACAGTAGAAAATAATTAGATATCAACAGAAAAGCACTGAACTACTGCTGTGTTTTTCAAGCAGGAGTGTCATTCATTCCCTTCCCTTCCTCTTCTCCATATTGTATATAAGTAGCTTTCCTTGGATACAGTTCATTGTATGAAAGCAAGGTTGTTTATAGGAAACCTAGACTCTCACCCATTTTTGAGCAATACAGATTATAAACCATCACTTCATCTGGCTGATTTTTCATAACCTCAGTCACCTCCATTAATTAAATTGTCTATATCATATTTGTGAAGTGTTTATGAGGAAAGAACCCCCTGACAGTAGAGACTTTCAAGAAAGTTTTCAGTTGTTTGCTTTGTGCTGTTATGGATGTTGCATGATTTTAAAATTAATTGCCAATTGGAGTGTGAAATGTGCAGTTTTATTCTCTTTCACAGCAGTAAAGAGGTAAAAGAAAGATAAGGTTTAGGTGGGAACTTTTTTATTCTATAGAGATTCATTCTAATCTTAAATAATAAATTTTTTTAATAAGTCAAATAGAAAGTTAACATATTTAGTAATGTATTCTAAAACACTCCTTATTCATACACTGTATTAGCAAGAATATGATAAAGAGAAAGTGTGGATTGATCTGGAAACATCTGACAGCAGTAAAAATTCAAAAAAACTTTGTTTTTTCAATTTTTAAATTCTACTTATTCAATGAGATTTTTTAAAATCAGGTCTGAAACTCAAATCGGTATTTTCTTGTTCATGGAACATGTCCTGTTTTGCAAGTTTAATAATTCAGAAAGAGCAGGAGTAGTTCATGTTCATGGAAAGGTCGTATGAAAGCTCGGAATATAGAAGGTAAAAGGCCCCTTCAAGACTGGATGTAAAATGCTTTGGTGTCTTAAAAACGAATGGCACCAATTTACTCTTCTAAATTGTAAAATGAAGTAAGTTCATGTAGCATTTCCAATAAAAAATATCAGAAGGAGACAACGGATGCTCCCCAGCTGGGTAAAACAAAAAACGATCCTGCAGTAAGTCTTGCACATTTTCAAGAAGAAAAACTGAATCCTAAGTACTGTCTTTAGTAATAACCTACAGAGAAATCTCTCTCCTATTTATGTGTTCTGCACTTTCACAGGAAGGCTTCATTTATAACACAGGAGGTGTAGCCTTTGCAATAAGACTTTATGTAAGTGTTCCGATGATTCTGTCATTGCTCAGAAGCCAAAACTGGAAGAACAAGTGGCATTTCAGTGTGCACTCTTTCAAATACCTGAACCAGATGTCAAGTGAAATTTAAAATATATTAATGAATGCTTTGGCCCTTTGTATCTCAGTGTCCTTTATTGTCTTCATCAGCAATGAAATATTAATTTCTGGCCTTGACTGCACTGGCTGGAGCTACTGGAACCTGATCATGCAAGATGTCCCTACTCTATATCAAATCTGAGAGCCAGTGAACATTTCCTGAATTTCAGGTTTGAGTGTGAGTCTTAATCATGCTGTTCCCTACTGGGTTACTCCTCTTGAGAACAATACAGAAGATTTTGCTAAATCCATTTCTTCATTTCTTAGGTTTATTTTTATGTTTTGTTTGTTGGGTTTTTTTTTGTAGCAAGTACACCCAGATACTCAAGTAGGATTTCAGTTCTCCTGCATTCCACACTTTTATCAGGGCACTGGGATTGCAGGAGAGTCTTTGAATTTGCTTTTCTCAACTAGATGATGATTTCCACTAATCAGTTTCCCTCTTGATTTTCTGCTAGTTCTGGTGAAAATTACACAATAAATCAGTAACTAGCAACAAATTATATTCATCACATAATTTGGCCAGTTTTGCTTACATTCTGCCTTCCAATCCATCTCCTGTGAAGCCACTTGTGCCATTTCAGACTTGCCAACTTCTTCAAACACACACGGCAGTTCAAGTAATCTGCCAGATAAATAATTCACAGTTTCTCCTCCGAACCAGCCCATATGTGATGGTGATCTGAAGAACAGGACAGAGAACATTCAGTTTTGTCATTACAACAAGATTTTCAAGTCTGTAAGACCATATGGAGCCCTGGACCTCAAAAAATGTGGTGAGAGGGTTATTTTATCAGTGATACACAAAATTTCACCTTTTATCCTGGAAAATACTGAGCTATGAGAGGTTTTCAGCTGTAATTTTCCTTTTCAGACTTTCTCATCCCCAAACCATTGCCCCAGTAGTCATCCTCCAGCATATGCAGCATATGCAGAGAGCAGAATGTGTAGTTCTCGTTTATGAATTTACTTGGCATGGCTAATGATGCACTGAAGACTTATGTGCCTGTCCAAAAAAGATCTCATCAACTCTCCGTGTGTTCTACCATAACAAAAACCTTCACACTCACCAAGTCATTGGGATTTAATAGATTGCTTTTGAACATTGCCTCAGTTTTAGCAGTAATATTGCTTTCCACGGAGCAAGTGAAACCCTTTCTTAGCTCTGAAAATGCTCGTCTATCACTGGATTCTCTTTATTTTTGTCTCACAATACTGCATCAAATGGAGAATCAGACCAAGGATATAGAAGACAGAACCTCTGCTGTGGACAATAGCAAAGCTGCTGCCACAAAACACATAGATTTATCCAGAGTACTTTTCTCTTCCAGAATCTCAGGGTTTTTCAGTGGTTACTGCAATTCCAATACATTATAGGTGTCGCTTTCCATAACAATATCAAAAAGGTTAACTCAAACCACAGTTTAGAAGTAACTGTACTTCTTTCATCATTTATTATTATCATTAATAATAAAAATACCAATGGTGAAACATTGTCTAAATTAAAATTTCCCTTTGCGTTAGTCATACCTCCTGTTTCCCCTCAGCAGCTTCAGGATGAATTGATAGCTGATATGATAAAAAGTAAAGTATCCAAACTGAAAGCACAAAACTACATACCCTCATATTTCACTTCAAAACAATTAAAGATAAATTGGAATGATTTATTCAGAATACCATAAATTTAATTGTAGTAAAAATAGACTCCCAAATTTGTCCACTATTTGCACTGCTTATGCAGAACACATTCAAACTCCATTTTTTCTCACTGTAATTAAGGATGCTTTAAGACAAAAGAATATTGAGCCATCAATTTTAAAAGGACTACAGGCTTAAAACAAAACAGAGTTTTAAAAACAGTAAAAATTCCCAGTCAGCTTTAAAGTTTTTATTTCTTATTTTCTTTGGGATACAGCAGAAAGATTACTATCACATAAACTGACTTTTAGAAGGTTATGTTATGGAATAAAAGAAATACAGGACATTTCCTCATTATTGATGCCTTGTGCATTGTATTTCAATCTGATTTAACCTTGTGCTGATACTACAGAAGTTTGAGTGAAATTATGAAGTCAGTGAAATTCATTGTCAGTTATGCACTTTCTTGAAAATTGCTTAGGAATGAGGAATGAACCCTTTAGCATGGGCAGTGCCCACAGATATGGGCTATTCTCACATATAATAATTGAAAGCAACCTCCCAGAGATGTTCTCTTGAAGAACAACAAAGAGAAAAACAAAGTCAATGGATCCTGCATCAGAGAAGAGACATAGGGACCTCTTTCTTAGTCTTCTGTACATAAAACTTCATGTAGGATGCACCATATTAAAATGCAAGAGACTGAAGAACATGTTCTTGTCACAGTTTCTCCTACAGAATAATCAATTTTTTAATTTCTTTTTTTTCCTACCTCTGTGTCTAAAATAAGCTCACTCAGGACAACCACTCACACACAGGGAGGTCCCGCAAGAAGCCATTTAAAAAGCTGCTATGTAAGTAATGAAATTGAAATTTAATATCTTATAAAAAACCAGTTTGATTCTCGTTGGTGGGGTGAAGGAAGAGGGCACCAATCATGGAATCATGGAATGGTTTGGGTTGGAAGGGACCTTAAAGCCCATCTTGTTCCACCCCCTGCCATGGGCAGGGACTCCTCCCACTAGCCCACGGTGCTCCAAGCCCCATCCAGCCTGGCCTTGGACCCTTCCAGGGATGCAAGGGCAGCCACAGCTTCTCTGGGCACGAAGATACCAGCTGCATATTCAGCAAATATGTATTGAGGGCAGTGTTTGGAATCCCAGTTTTACCTGAAGAACCAGGTCTCAAAAACACGACTGGTAATTCTTAATGCACTGTGTCAGTCAAAGTATAATTTCTTCATGGTGGAAAACAGTGAAAATCTGCTGGATCCTTCAGAGGGTGCTTTAGAAAGCCAGATTACCTTTTTTTTACCACCTTCTAATACAGAAAATAAAAATATTATTTTTTTGGTGTGGCATGAATGTATTGGGCATTTATTTTAGCTATGTGAGAGTTCTGGTCCACGGGATCTTTGAACCTGGGCTTGCACTCTAAATACCTGAGTTGAAGAACTGGAAATGTTTTGATATCACAAGGTAAAACCACTTAATAAAACAGTTTTTGAGCAGTTCAAAAATAGGAGAAAAATATGTTGATTGCCTTCCTTAATGCTGGACCTCTCCTTTGTCCTCTTGGAGAAGTGACCTTTGTGTTCTTTAGTCCAGCCACTTCCAGATGCAAAGAGTTGTGGAAAAGATTAGTGTCTGCTGTTCTCACAAATGAGAGCTCCCTGACAACGCTGAGCTCTGACAGTTTAAGCTGGGGTTTAGAGACTGTTAGAGACCTTACTAGAATCAGAACCATTTGTTTCTTGAGGCTATTTTCGATTAAGAGCTAAAATAATGCTGTGTGCATTGTGTGCCTCCACATTTAGGAGCTCCACACTACAGAGCTTTTCACTTTCTGCAAGCCCAATCCTCAGTGATAAAATCAATATCTAAGGCAGGTATTGGCTCCAAAGAAATAAGACCACCAAATGGCCTCTCCTGCTTACTTCAGGAAGAATGTCAGGAGCACAGCTGAGGTGGGTTTTGATTTTTGGAGCTTTCTGTTGTTTGAGCAGTTTTAAAGTAACAAATCAACCCCTGTTATTTATGGGCAGAACCAAACTACATCAAGAGTCCATAAATGTATGGCTTCCTGCCAGCTGGAATATTCTGTAACATGACAGCTATCCCTGGGAAGGAAACACTATTAGTTTCTATTTTTTTGTTCTGTTGATTTTACAAACAATCTTCAGCAGACTTTTTTTGGTCTGTTTTAATATCATATGCAAGCTACCATTAAAAAGAAAAATCTCATTCAGATTTTTAGCCTAATAGCTCTGTATTTTTTGACATCTGTAATATTTTTGCCTGAAATCAACATGAGCAACTGTGTTTTTCACTTAAAATGGAAATAATACTCAATTAGAAAGGGCTTGTGGTAACTGACTCAGTATTAGCAAGCATGTATTTCATGAAAAATCACTTCTGTAACAAGATGTTGAAAAACAGCTTACATAATACGTACATAATTACACATTATTATCACTAAATCTGGCTTCAAAATTACATTTATGGTAAAACCCCAGTGTTCTAAATTTTATTCTAAATCAATTCCACTGCTGGTTAGGGTGTTCAAAAAAGTGGGGTTTTCACAGGAAAGCCCTGTAGAAGAGTAGAAGTGATGCAAGGAAGAAAAGTGGGAAAGAAAGCAAGACTTCAGTTTCCACTTCACAGAGCCCCAGCGTTTGCTCCTCTCCTGTCCCTCAGCTCTCATGTCAGTCCCAAATCCATAATAAAGAGAAGCTGGATGCCTCACCCTTCCAGCCCACTTGTTACCACCAGAATGTTAAATTTTATCTGCTCTGCTAAGATGGTTTAAGCTGCCTCTAGAATTCTTAGACTTGAGTTTGAGCCTCTGTGAACCCAACAGCTTCAAGCACTCTGGTTGATGGTGGGAACAGGAGATATATTTCTTCCAAAGAGAAAGGCAGCAGAGGAGTTTGTATGCACTGAAATTTTATGGGGTTTTATGTCATATTTTAATGTTTTCACATTTGTTTTCTTTTTTTCAGCTAGTTAGAAAGAAGAAGAACATTTGAAGGAGAAAAGCTTTCAACATGCTCTTCAAAAGGTATTTTATCACAGAGAAACATAGCTTAGCTACTTTGAAAACATTGTCAAGCTTTCCCAAAGTAGTCCAGAGTCTAAGAAGAGAAACACAACTATCAGTAGATTTTTCCAAATTAACAGTTCTATACTTTATACAAAAATGTATGTAAAAATTCTGAAAGGTGAGAAAAATCATGTCAAAGCAACATTCCCTTCCAAATCATAAAAAATGTACATTCTCAGGAGAAATAGATCAAATTACTGAATTTCAATAAATTTAATAATTGGCATCAGCTGAAGAAAAGGAAGTTAAGAATGCATATTCAATAATATTTCCAGATAATTTTTGCTGGGAATACCACTGCCAGTATATGTGTGCATATATATATATATATAAAATTCTTATGTTATGCCATCTTCTGTATTTGTCTCAGTCTTTGCTAGATAGAAGATACATTGGAATTGCAAAACCTTATGTAAAATAAAGTAAAAGGTCAGATTAGGTAGGAAATTGCTGGTTTAAGGACAAACTTCCAAATCAAAATTTATCCTTTCACTTCATTTTTATGTTCCTATATAATATAGTAATTAGATTATATTTTTACATGTAGGAAGATAAGAAATATTTGATTTGTCTTATTTTGCAGCTAAATAGTGTATTAATCTGTATTAATTACTGTACATTCCTAAATGAGCAGTTTAGAATGATCAAAGAAGTCCATATGGCTGACCAGACCCTGCCATCAGCTTCACCAGAGCAGCTTTGCTGAAGCACATGGAATTAGCTGAGATTTACACAAGTATAACAGAATCAATTAACTCAGACCTCAGTTTTCAGATAGCTAATTGGAGATATATATGCAGCAATAAAAAATGTTAATTATTGTGGAATAATGTACTGCAGAGAAATGGTTTCTTCTTTCATTCATTATTTTTATTTCCTTAGAGATCATTCCCTGGACTTTCTTTACCTTAATTACAGCTTTTCAAGGCTGGAGCAGTCAGTTTTGAAATTTATGGTTATCTTTTCCAGTCTACTTATGTAGCATAATGTTACACTTACACATTGAAATTTAGGGAACTCTGCTCTCACTGAGGTAATTTCACTTCCTGACACAAAATCTCCCTACAGTGGGGTTTGGCTTTGCTGGGGTTTTTTGTTTTTAAAGATATATGATCTCTACATAAAAACAAATTTTTAAAAATGTGAAGAAGAGCCTGGAAAAAAAAACCCATATGAATGGGACTATTTTTAAACTGTTTTTTACATAAATTGTAGCAAAGTAGATAGCACGTTCTTCCAAGACGTGAGATGTTAAGGTTGAAAGGATAATGTGAAGATACTGGTTTTCTTTAAAGTGTATATATAGATATATATATAAATACACAAATGGCTCTGTTTAGAAACTCCTAAAAACAGGCACTGGACTCTATTTTTCTGCAATTTACCCAGCAGCAATCAGGGTTTGACAGGAGGACAGAGCTCTGTGTGAGCAGTGGCTCTGCTCTGACTCATTATTTATGTACTTATTGACAGTGAGGAGCACTCAAGAAAGTGAGTGAGAAGAATAATTCCAGTGCAAGTAAATTATTTCTTCAGTTCAGAAGATGTTGTGTTGGATGTCAGAGAATATCCAGAGTTGAAAGGGGCCCATAAGAATCATTGAGTCCAACTTCTGTCCCTGCACAGGACAAGATTTTAGGATCCCAGGCCTTCAGAGGAATCTCAGCCTCCAAAGAGAGATATCCATCCCCAGTTTTTGAAAAATAGTTCCCCTAACTTGGAAATAACCTGGAGCAGCTGGAAAAGCCTGGCTTATGAAGAAATGTGGTGGCATTTTCACACATCTTTTTAAATTGTTGTATTCCTTCTGCTTTGAAAAACTCCCTATTTCACAGACCCCCTGAGAGGATGGACAGTACTAAAGCCAATGAGCTGTATCTAGTTAAAAATAATTTAAATATAAAAAAATATATATATGTGAGACAATTCAGCCCAGGAATCTATTCCAAGTAGAAAACAAAAGCTATGCAGGTTGTGAGGCACTGAAGGACTCCTGGACAACTCCCCTGGAGATATTTCATGTTGCCCCAGACTTGGAATTCACTTCTCAGGGGAGAAATGTGCAGAATTACATAGAATTACACAGCCCAAAAAACTTATATTTTTAGTCATGGCATTCATAACACCATATTAAATTTGCAAGCACCAAGCTAAAGGAATTATTTTACATCAAACGATTCTCAGTTTCTGTGGGACATTTGTCTTGAAGTTAATCCATCTTTTCACATGACACCTCCAGCATTTTATAAATTTTTTAGGAATAAAGATATTACTTAGAAATTGATTGTAATTCTTATTTATCTCCAGAAATTATTTCATCAATAATTAAAATAATGGGTGTATAAAGGCTGTGCTACCTTTATGTCCAGAAGTTATATTCTGCATGGTAGGATACTAAACACAAATAACCTTGTACCTTTTCAATTAAATGACTTCTTATTTTAGCTGTTGAAGGTTGTTGGTTTGCAATTTTTAAAGCAATAAAAATTGACTTGTTCATATAACCTGAGGTGGATTGACCAGGTGCCCTCCAAGCCTCTGTCTCACTCTCCCTTCTCAAAAAGATGGGAGAGAAAATATAACAAAAAACCTTGTCAATCCAGGTAAGGATCTATGGTATCAATTACCATACAGGCAAAACAGTTCAAACTGGGGGAGACTAATTCAATTTATTGCTAATTAATAACAGAGTAGCATAGTAAGAAACAGCCAAAAAATGCAATGCTAAAACTAGTCATGTAAGTCCAGTACAGACCTTAAATTGGTGGGAAGAAAAGATCTGGGGACTGTGTTGTTTCCCAACATTACCACATCTTATTCTTATCTTTTGCAGTTTTATCAGAGACAAATCATTTATTCAGAACTGTCAATGAAAACAATGTTGATGTTATGGGTAGGCAAGGAAAGGGACAAGAACAGAGTTGAAGAAGCCCAGGGTGATATAAGAACTATGCCTAAAGTAGAAACATAATGCCTGATTATAGCACAGCAACAATTTCCTGTAATAAGGGAATTATTTCCTATAATAAGGGAATAGTTTCTAGTAGTCAGGGAAATGCTTCCGAGTCAGAAACAAGGCCAAATCCTTACATGTAGGATTTTCACAAGTTATTAAAGCTATTTTAGTGTAAGATTTTGCAGTTAGGATGGGATGACTCCCTGACAACAGCCAAGGCAGACTTTTTATGTCTTTTTTCTCTCCATTGAGTGGTAGCACTATGTGTGAAAAAACAGTATGACAGCACCACAAAAATAAGAGTTTGAAACTTTTGTGATTTTTTTCTCTCTTGAACATCTGATGAAACCAAAGTGAATATCATCATGTAATGAAGGTGACTATGCATCTCAAAAAATTCCCCAAACATCTTCATTTTCAAGTGAGTGTTTCATGATCATACAGCTTTCACTAATGCCAAATGAAAATGGGATGACTCTTAAAGGGAATCCTGTGCTCTCCATAAACATTCCAACAACAGGAGAAGCTTCAGAAATTCTTCAGAACTTGCTAGTTCTAAGAAAAAAGACACCTACAAAAAATTTAGGGTTTTCTTGGGGTTTTTTGGTTTTTCTTTTTAGGTTTACTGGTCATTAGGGTTTTTAAAAAAATATTCTATCTTTTCAGGTACACATGAGGAAAAAGCCAAATACATTCTTTTGTCTTTTTAATTTCTTACAAAGCTCTGAGCTCTGAGTGCCTTGGAGACAATCTGCAGCATTGATCAACAGTAGGTTAACAGGAATATTTAACCTTTTCAGTCATTAATCTGTGACAAAACAAAAATGATATTTCAATCCAATGAGTAAGAAACAGCCAGGATTTCTGCAGTTTTATTTCCTCCTGGATAGATGTTTGCTTCTCAGAAGAGACTGCTTCTTTCTCTGCCTCGTGGAATTCATCTCCTGAGCAACCATAAGTAAAGACAGGAGAGAACCATACTTAGGGTATGACATTGACTGAAAATTTTAGTTATAAAATAAATCCCAATTTACAGCTGCTGGTTGTCTACAATTATTTAAAATACTTGTTAACACCACTAAAACTTGCTGGAAATGAAGTTGAATGGATATATATATATATATATATATATATATATAGCTAACTATATAGCTAACATTCCTCAAAAAAATGTTTTTGAAGGTGCAGTGGATTACTTTGTTCTCTCGTTAGGTGACTGGAATTTTGGGGACTCCTCTTCCTCCTGTGAAATGCATTAAGAAAGTCATTATTGCAAAAGCCAAGAAAGTTCCAAAATGTACAATAGATTTGTCTTTGCCGAACTTCTTCTGAACCCACCTTCTCCACGTGGTCTTCTTCAAAAGCTGCCACGAAGTAAAGTATTGCAGAGCTGAAGGGCACGAAGTTGAGCAGAGAAATTTCTGGAGCCCATCAAACCAAATGTCACCACTCATTGCTGTGGTGGCCCTGAGGTAACAGGCTGTCTTCTCTTTAAGGTCAGGAAGTTGGTTCAGCACAGCTCTGGTATCCTACCCAGTGTGCATGTTCTTAGGGAAAGAAGAGCCATTTGATATTAGACTGAATTTTTCTGGCTGTGGTGTAAGGTTTTTCTGATTGTTCCAGGCAGTTGTATCCAAAACACAAGTACCTTTAAAAGAGAAAGAAAAATAAATACCTTAAAACCCAAAGTCATAATGCAAGCAAGGTGTTGTGAAAGGCCACCCTTACAGAAATATTTTCTCCAATAATTATGTTGGCGAGGATTTGAATGAGGCTGAAACATCCAAGCAGGACATCAAACATTTCCAAATATACTTACTGCTTTAAAAATGCTGAATGCACAGGATGGGGTTACTAAGTTGTAATGCATCTTTGCAAAATAAAAATAATTCCAAATAAAAATGAATTTTAAAAATTCCCAAAGCCATAAATCTGAAAAAAAAAAAAAAGAGCACAATATGATGCATGGTGAAATGGACTGTTCATTTTCAGGTCATCCCGTTATGTGACCTAAGTCCACAAGTTCCATAAGTCCACAAGACAGGAGGCTGAAGCCAGGTCAGGTTCTGCCCCTGGGAACAAGGGACAAGGATAAATGTCTTCAGGTTGCTCCACTGGAGGCTTAGATTGGACATCAGGACAAAAATTTTCATGGCACAGGCTGCTGAAGGCAGTGGTGGTGGAATGTCTGTCCCTGGAAATGTTCAAAAGACATGGGGATGTGGTACTTGGGGACAAGGTCTGGTGGCGAGCCTGGTATTGGTGCCACATTGCCAGCTGGACTCAAGATCTTAGAGGTCTTCTCCAAACATAAAAATTCCATGATTCCATCACCACCAGACACGGATTTATGCATCAGCCAGAAATGCACTTTAGTTTTCTCATGCTGCCCTGACCATTTGACTCTTTGGGGCTCAGAACAGAAGCTCAATACCAGTCCTCTGTAGCAGAGTAGACTTCCCAGGTTTTAGCAGACTTTCTTTGAATGTCAGGAGAATGAGCTGCTCCGAGGACAATCAGCTCCAGCTGAATCTTCTGTCAGCAGCAGCACTGCAATATTGTGTTTGGCTTTTCCCCTTAAGCAGATTGCAGCACTGATGGGAGATAATGTGATTATCTTGGTTATATATTTCTTAGCAATAGTGAAGCCAGAGAGAAATGGCAGGAGAGAACTGGATAATAAATATAAATAATGGAAGAGCCTTAAATAAAAGGCGTTCTTTAGATCAAATATTAATAATCACAAGTCTCCAACAATGAATAAATGTGCTTGTTATTAAGTCCATTTTCTAAATGAAGCTACTTATATTTGAGGATGCAGTCTACATTCCTCAGCTTTGATCAAATTTATCTCCCAGCAATTAAGTTAACAGTGTCCTACTTTTTTGATTCTAAGCACTCCAAACCTTTTTTTATTATAAAGAAGTTTGTTGACATCATAGCTCATGGGATTATTTGTCTTACTCAATTAGAGGAAAACAGGGCAGTTCTACCCACAACTGAGGATTATTCTTTCTCCACAGAAATGTACTGAGGGTACATTCATCGTTGCAGTATCAGTAGATTAAGAGCAGACTTCTGAAAAGTCTTTTTTTCAGCATCCCACTCAATTTAAACCAAACAATTATTAGTAATTTCCAAGTGTACAGACTGAGCTGTTTCTCATGTTCTGTTCAGATGTCTCATGTTGTACTTTCCCCAGCCAAATATTTTACCTACCCAACTAGTAGAAACTGGTTTTGCACACGAACCAGAAGATAAAATTGCTGAAGGCTGACAAATTGCAGTTACAGAGGAGTTTCAAGAAAATATTGGCTGTAATGGGTACTAATGTAGGTCTGGATTCTGGCGGTAGGGATAAGAAAATTCTATTAACTTAAGTTTTAGTTCTCTTAAAATCTCAATAGTGATTTCAGTCCACTCTCTAGAATACACCTCAGAAATATTTTAGTAGGCCTGGGTCAGAGCAACAATCTTCTTGTGGCCAACGCAAAGGGGTTTAACTAATCTAAACATAAAACAATCAGTACAAAAAGCACAGCTCTGCAGGGATGTCGGACAGTGAGATGTTAATTTGTTTCACAGCTGTAATGGTAGCTGGAGAAATAGGGTTATTCCTTTTTTACACCTGGGCCAGGCTCACACAGCAAGGATTCAATCACCCCACATTTACTGTAAAATACCAAGAGGAAAGAACAGCGTGAATTTAGGTCACTTCCCATTCCTATGCTGAGTTGTTCCAGTGAAGGATCCCTGCATTCTGTGCCCTGCTTCCTACACTGGCATGGTCTCCCATGAAGCCATATACGACTTCTATCCCTCCTCAAGGATTCCCATGGATTCCTGAAGCAAAACAAGCTATCTCCCGTATCAGATTGGGTCACTGTGGGGTAACAGACACATCCCTGGATTTTCTGCTGTACGAACACAATTCAGGATGTCCATGGCCTGAGGAGGAGCTGCTGAGTCCAAAACAGAACAATGAATTACTGTGACTTTTAAACCGTGCCATCATAAAAATTCAGCAGTTACAGAGATGTCTCTGCAGTTATCCCAGACCTGTGAGGATTGTGTTTGCTTGAGTTAGTTTTACTTTACCATAGCTTTTTACCTGGGACGAAGAAGAACCCTAAGAGGGCACAAAGCAAGGGACTGATCCATTAACAGTGGACTGAAAGAAAAAAACAACTAAGCATAATTTTACTTCTTTCTCGCAACTAGTGACTAGATTCTGGGAAAATTAGTGGATTGGCAACATCAGCTCCATCTATTAATTTTTTTATTACTTCATTATTGATCTTTTCCCTCATGACAACTTTCAAGATCCCACCTGTGGGGATCAGGGCATTGTCCTGAACAACCAGCTCGTGTTTCTGCTGGGTCCACACTAGGCTGGTTAGATTGCTGTGCATTGCCTTAGGACAGATCTCAGTTTTAAAGATCAACCATGTGATTTTCTGAAGTGTAAAAGGGAGAAAAGGGAGATGGCAACGTCTTCAGGATCTTGCCATTATGGTAGTATTAAGGTCAACTTACCTTTCCTTGACAAAGCATAAAATTGTTATTCATTAAGAAGTAGAAATCAGTGGGACCTTAATGAAGGATTAACTTTCTTATAATTAAAAGCATCTAAATTTTTTAAATCTTTCATATGTCTGTTACTTGTTTAATGAAAAATTGATATTTTGAACAACATATCTATTAATACTTCTGTAGATGTTCAGATGAATTTAACTGAACTCAGAGTGAAAGCTCATTGACTGTATGCAGAGAAAATGTTATTTTTCAAGAGCACTTTTTAAAAAAAGAAAAGGAAGAAAAAAGAGACATTTACAGTAACAGTCACATCTCATTTGTGCCTTTGAAAGTCTTACCCCAAACCCTGAAGTGCCATTTTAGCAAACTGCTAGATGTAATTCAGGACAAAAAAAAGCTTTGTGTTGGGGATGGCAGAAATCTTGACATTTCTCTAGGAAAATAATTAGCCTAGTAATATTTCTAATAGCAATATTAATTGGCTCCCAGGGGTAAGTGTCAGCTGTAGGGATAGTAGGAGGGCATAGCACAGGGAAAGATCCTTCCTCACAGCAGCTGATTCCCAACTCCATCCCTTCCTGCTGTGTCTGTGCCAATTCTGGAATGTGTCCACAAGTCAGGGAGAAAATTCCACTGCTCTTATGGTGAGCACATCATTGGGAGGATTTTCTCTGTTTTGCCTCAAACAGTTTTTTCAATTTGAAAAATTTCTATGACATAAGGACATACATAAACTTTTTATTTCTTAGATTGGTATATGGTCTCAAAGATTTTTCTTTAATCCTCAATATTTCTATTTCATACCTGATGCTATTATGAGAAGCTCCTTCATTTGTCACAGTCCAGGCTCTTTGAAAGAGTACTCAAACTTGCTTTTTTGGGCTAAACATCAACTGAATGCAGCCATTTCACAAAATAGCAAAGAAGAGAGCTGCGTAAGTGTTCCCATATAGCTAAATCCTATAAATTTCTTACACTGAAGTATGGCCACTGACGTCCCAAATTTCAGCCAAATTAAAGGTGAATGAGGGCACAGAAATTGAGAGCCTTGAAAAATTGATATAATTTTAAAGTTGAAAAATCAAGTTTCTTTTTAAACTACCTTTTTGTCTACTAGACTAGTACAACAATATCTCTTTTGAAAAAATAGCAATTGATACCATTCCAGAAGCAAAATTTTAAAATCTGCAAATGATTCCTATGAACTTTTTCACAAAAATTTTTATGTTCCCTTACTTTTTTCTTTTCTTTTCACAGCTTTCAGAAAATTAGATATGTTACTCAAAAACAGGCTACAGAGTCACAAGAAAGTACTGGTACATGAAGGAAGCCAGCAGGAAATGGAGAGAGACTACTTGGAAGGGCTTGGAGGGACAGGACAAAGTGGAATTGCAACCACCAAAGGGCAGGGTTAGATGGAATCCTTCCCTGTGAGAGTGGTGAGTCCCTGGCACAGGGTACCCAGAGAAGCTGTGGCTGCCCTTAGATTCCCAGAAGTGTCCAAGACCATGTTAAATCGGGCGTGGAGCAACCTGGGATAGTGGAAGGTGTGGCATTGAAAGGGTTTTAAGGTTCTTTCCACCCCAAACCACTCTGGGATTCTGGGATTCCATGACTCAGCTCCTTAGCACCAGATTGGCACTGGAGGAGCTCAGCATCCGCCTCAGTGGGCTGCAGTTCCCTTTGCTGAGTTCAGGAGGAATTTGCCTTTTCCTTTTGAACACCCTGGCAAACAGGGAGCCTTTCAGCCCACACCATCCCCTCTGTGTGAGCACCAAGAGAT
>JANRGV010040836.1:0-21037 GCA_024734035.1 Alethe castanea
TAAATATTATTCTCTGTAGTCAGTTTCTAACAGCCTCACAGAAGAAGAGCGTTAATTTTGTCGCAAAATTCCTCCTTCAAGGGAAGGAACTTCTTTCCCATGGTCTGAAGAGCAAATTCACACCTTTTGAACCATGCTTTTTTGAACTTCAACAAGAGAAGGGAAAGCCCAGATCGACCGAAAGGTACCAGTGTAGGTGTCTTGCATTATCACCCTGGCTGCCTCAAAAACAGCACCACATTTCTTGGTGATCATTTCTGGAAGAGATGTGAGTTCAGGGACAAGGTGCGAGACATTTTGAAAAGTCTTCATTAAAGTGCTGAGATATTTCCCACCTCCTCCTCCTCTTCTCACTACACCTTTTTTTCTCCCTTCCTTCTCTCCAAGCCTTGTCACAGGAGGTTAAGGAGCAGAATTACATTAACTGCCTCTTTCTTCCAGTCCACAGCAATCTCCCAAGTGGCAGACATGGCTTTTGCCAAGACTGTTTGAAGCTGGAAAGGGTCTGAACTTTGCCAAGCTCAGAAGCTACTGTGATGGCCCAAGAACAGACCGAAGTGTCCAACACATGGCAGCCTCCTCTACACCTCCTGTGCCCTGGTGCTTCCAGCAAATGTTTTCAAGCCACAGAAAACCTTGCCTGAGGTTGCTGTTGGCTGCTTGGCTCCATGGAATGTGCGTGGCCTCCCAAGGCATTCGGGAGAAGGAGAGCAGCCTGCTACGAGAGACTACGTTGGAATCCCCTCAGCATCTTTGCTGAGACAAAGGTTTTGGGCTGCCAGGCTTCAGCAGGAGGGATGGGAGCAGGGAAATCCTTGAGGGTGGGACTGTGAGGAGTGAGTGGAGCAGGGCTCTGGTAGCTTTGGTCCCCCCCACATTCCTGTTCCAAGAAACTTGTGTCCGTAGGTTATAGCATGCAGCAGGTCCTGGACAGTGGGAGATGAGGTCGTGATAATGCTGCATCTCCAGTTTAACATAGAATACTGGCAGGAGAGGGAAGGATCCCCTCTCCCAGACCTCAGAGGACATCACATGAAAACACAGGGTGGAGACTGCTGGACCATAGCTGGTAGCAGATTTGCTCAGAGGGAGGAAGACAAACTCATAGATTTCTTGCCTTCCCTGTATGGCCAGGAAGTCACAGTGGTGAGCACTTGTTCTCTAGAGATAAAGGCCATAAGCACCAAGGCAGCTCCATTTCTAGTTTGCTGCTATAGAAAGTGGCTGAGAGAGCAGCCTAGCAGAAAGTTCTTCAAAAGGTAGGATCACCCTCTAGTGAGCACCTGCCTAAGTCAGAACTGCTTTATGTTAGACATTTCACTAAAGGACAATGCTTTTTTGAAGAGCTTGTGCTAGCATCGTCTTCAGCTTTCTTTTTGTATTTCTTTTTGTATTTCTTTCTGCATTTCTTTCTAGGGCACATTCTGAAAGAAAACAAAAAACAAACAAAACCCAGCCAAACAAAAAAACCCTCAACACCCCAAAAAAGCTAAAACCCCGAAACAAGCAATCAAAAAACCCCCAACCAAAACCCAAAAAAACCAAAACCAAGCTACCCTAAACATCATCCTGTGAAATTCTGTGCAGATATCAAATGAATAATTGTTCCCTCTGTTAAGGTGCTGACACAGGGTACATGAAAGCAACAACCACAGGGATGTGTCCAAGGGAACATGGAGGAGAATGTGGGACATGGCTAGGGCTATTTGGCAGCTGACAGCAGTGCCAGATTTTGTTCCCAGAAACACATTGTTTTCCAGGCACATGGCCGAGATGGAACTACTGTTCCCAACCCTGTAAAGGACTGGCCCAGAGCAACACGCTTCAGTAAGGGGCAGAAAAGCCTTCTTTAACTTTTTCAGAAAGTTGAATCATTTTGATGGAGGACAAGAGGGTGATTGAGCCTTTGGTGCAGGCAGGCAGAACACTCACATAGATCTCCTCTACCTCTGACGAAGAGGGAGGACCTTGACAATACCCACACAGATTAAAAAAAAAACAACACCTAAAAAAACCCAAAACCAAACCAAAATTCAACATCACTGCCTTTAGACGGTGAACTTCTTATTTGATGCACATTAATTTCCACTGATGTTTTGACCCCAAAGAAAATAATTTTCTTTTTATGAAAGTATTTTCCTTGTAACTTCCCGAGGACTATCCATTGAAGTATCTCTTTTCCGTGAAAAGAATAGGATTGGGTGACTAATGTCTACTCAGAAATAAAAGAGAAAGAAATCAATACTTCCTCCCCAAGCTGTAGTGTTCAAATCGAATTTCCCTCCCCAGCTGTGCCCTTGGCCCAGTTAAGATGGGAGGTGCTCAATAATCAGCTGGACTGGGGCTCTGGTGACCCTGGGATCCATCACATCTCCATGAGGAGACAGCTCTGCACTTACTCGAGATCGAAGAAGTTCATGAGGACTTAAATCCATCCTCACCTCATCTGCCACTGCCACCCTTCCAGGTTCTCCTTTAATGTCCTGGTCAGACTTCATCCATCAGACTTGGGGGCTGCTGCTCAGGAAGAACAAAGTGTATCACCTGCTGGGAGGGAAACTGCTGCTTTGTCAAGCTTTAAAATGTGACAATTGTTTGATGGCCTGAAGCTCCCCTGAATTATAAAGAAGAATCCTGGGAAAAGTGTTTCGGGTCCATGGGAAACTCCAAGGAGCTGATCAGGAGATTCCCTTTTTCTGAAGCTGACTTGTGGTCCAAACCAGAACGACAGTGTAGACACATCCTTTGCAACTGCCAACCATCCAACATAGCTAAGCTAATGCTCACTTTAAGATAAGTAAAATTGTCCCCAAAAGCCAGAGACTGCCTTGACTACAGTGGCAGAGCAGGCCCCTTGCAGATCCTTGCAGAACACTCAGATATTCCTCCACCATCCTGCACACCCCTGCACGCTCTGTGTCCCTGCACACAGCTGGGCACAGCTGTGCTTTCAACTCTGCCCTTTGTGCTCCCACAGCTTTCACCCACAATACACTGAAGCTGTGTGTCTGCAGGGCTGCAAGATCGGAATCAAACATGCTCTTCAGCCCTCCAAAGGCACCACTCTGTGCCTGTGCAAGGCCACTGGACTCCTTCCAGATGAGCTGAGCTCTCTGAGATGGAGAAAAAGTCCCCATGGCCCTGCTTTGCCATACAGCTATTTTACTGTGTTTATGCACTGGCTGTTCATCTGCAAATGCAATGCAGAATTGGCCCCTAAAAGAAAATTCAAGTCAGGGATGGAAACGTTTTTTTACTTAAATGAGCTTGTAGACAAAGACAAACAAAAGAGCCTCTCTGGAGTCCATTAATTAACAGCATTATGTCATCTACAAGACTGCAGTAGGTAAGCACTGTCCAAGTGTTCTCAGCATTTCAGCCTCAGAGCACTGTAGTTCTGCTTTAGTTAGGGAAAAGCCTCTTTCTAGGGTTGCTCTCTGTTAATAAGGCTTCTGCTACTGCACAAATTTGGGCACTCTAATTATGCACGCCTTTTGTTTGAAAGTTTATGTAACCAGCAAGTCAGAGCTTCTTTTCAGAGCGTTTGAATGGTATCTCTTCAAGAGGTCAAGGGAGGAAATGTGAGATAATAGAGCAAAAACCAAATCAGAATCAGCTGCTTTCAAGTGCATCCAGGGGTTACAGTGGCTTCAGTCTGATTTGGGAACCAAGGAATTTCTCAGTAGCCTGAAACTGATGTAGTAAAAGAGACAAAGATACAGGAGGGAGCTTATGAATAGAAACAATAGATGCTGCAGTGGCTGCTGATAATATCTTTGCAGAATTAGGCCTTAATTCTTTCTGGTGCTCAAGTCTCATGTGTTTTGGGTTTTGGGACTTTTTTGTTTTTGCTTTTTTGCTGGAGAAGGTTTTCTGTGTATTTTTTCACTTAAGGTTACAGCTTTGCTGCTGAAGTCAGCTCTCTGATATCCCTCTAGCTCCATCAAGGAATATAACATAACATACAGCCCATGCAGCCTCTTTCTTTAGCTAACATGGGGGTAACCTGTGAGTGCTTTTAAATTGTGGATGCAGCGCTCAAACCAGCAGCTGGGAGGGAATTTCACAGCCATTAGCCAGCCTGCTGAAACCAAAGCAGTAAAACTTACCCAAGCACTGCACAGCCTGTAATTCTCCAAGTGACAAGTTATCCAAGGGAATTTATACACATTTACCAGGGAGGTGTCAGTCAGGAAATTTATTGTATGTCTTAAACCCAGCCTTTTCAAAACGCAAATATCCCTCTCTGTCGACTGTGCAGAGAAGTGGGATGCAGTAGGATGGTGCTGCAGGAGCTCACCATTGCTGCAAAAATGCTCTGCTCCCTTTCTGTCCCTCTCTGTCCTCCCTGAGCATGGATTGTCCCCATCCTTTTCCTGCAGGCTCCATCCCTCCCCTGTGCCCCCCACCCCCGCGAGAGCCCATTATCTCCAGTGGGTCATCATTCCCTGCCTGCTTTGTCTCTGAAGACTGACTTTAGGGCCTGGAAAATGGGGAGCCAAGACCTGAATGTCTGACCTATTTCACACTGTCATTTCCAGCCAAGGTGACCTAGAGATTTCACCCTGGGGTGATAGCCAAAGCTGATCCATGTTTATTCAACTGGCTTAATTCTCCTCCCTCCTGAAACTTTCTAGCCACAGCCCATTGATATTATTTGGGTTACTTCATGCTCTCAGAGGAAAACAAGGCCTTCAGAAGCTCTGTTGTGCTGGTTGTGACATTTGCTGGAGGCAGAAGGATGGAAATAAGGAAATATTTAAACAGGTATCTGGGCTGCAAGTAGACAGCAAAATATATGAGTTTCACCATTTTTTTCCCTGTGATCAGTTACAGGACAAATTATGTTATAGCAATGTATTACATTATCTTCTCTGGAGACCAGGGAAAAGACACTGTCTAGATATTTCAGATAGTCCTTAGTCTGACTCCTAAATATCCTTCTCAGCATTTGCTTTTTAACATCTGACCCAGTCCTAAGGTCTATAAACCAGCTCCACACTGGGGAAGAGGTTTCTGATTCTGGATTGCAGAGGTTGACACTGTGATGGTGGGATGGTGCCTTCAGCCCTTTCTTCTGAGAGCAGAGAAATGTTTTTGGTAAGAGAGCCTAAGCAAACAGACACATTGTGTTGCAGGCCTGAGATTAAAACTGTATTTATGCTTTGCTGGCAAATCATTTAACAGAAACCTGAACTTATCTCTTGGTGGGTAAATGGGGCTTTGTCTTGCCAGCAGTGTCTGTGTTTACTCTCGGGGTGGGCTCAGAGGGGCCTGACCAGGGTGAGGTGCTAATCTGCAGGAATCACAAACACATCAACAAGGAGAGCAGAGTGAGATACAATCAAGGCCCTAAGGACTCCCAGAATTTCTGGAAAAGGCTGTTCTTAGGGCTGGTATCTCTCAATGCTGAGTTCTGGTGCTAAACTGTCCCCAGCAGGCAGAAGCAACATCTTTAAGCCCAGCCTCTCTTCTCCCCTAGGGACTAGGCAGTGAAATGTCTCCCACTGTTACCAGCCAGCCTGAAGTATCACCCCATCTAATCGTGTTCCTTTGCAGGGGAGATGGAAGTCACAGCTTGCTGGTCAAACTGCATGTGGCCAGCCACTGAAATATGACAGTAAAGACAAGAATTATTCTGCAACTGGTGTTTAATGTGTTTGTATCGGTTTCATGATGTCTTCTGGGGTTCTCTGCTGCTGTGGAGCTCTTTGCTAGCTGAGGAAATCTGGGAAATACCTAGAATATAAGGGCTGCCAAAACAGACCTTGCTGCCCAAAGATGCCTCATACCTACACAGCTGCATGTGCCACAAATCTCTGAAAACCACAGGTACCATTTCCTACACAAATCAAAGTAGAAGTTCTGTGTTAGGATATGCTGGAGGCATAGGAAAGCATATTGTACTTAAGAAGTCACTTTAGTAGGCAAATATTAATACTAAAAGAGGAGAAAATTACACAGAGGACACTTCTTACTTCTGTTTTATTGCAATGAGTCAGCGTCTGAGTAAAACTTCTGCTAGATTTATTCCTGGCCAATCACACAAAAATTACTGGCAGAGGCTACAGATTTCCAGAAAGCAAAAGAAACATTTTCTGTAGATTTTTTCAGCCCTCTCACAAAATCTTGTCGTTCCTTTTTTTCTGCAACTGAATTTCTCATCTTGTCAGAACAAGACAGCAATGCATTTTGAATAAAAAAATCATCCAAAGAATCGCTCTGAAGAGATGACTTTTTATCAACCAGTCTTACTTGTATTTAAAATGATATATGATGATCTATCCACTAAAGCATTTGGAGATCTTTATAGTATTGATTAACTAGGAACTACCTTCTAATTATATCACCTCTATATTTAACCTCATTAGGAACACATTAGCTTTACAAAACCTTACAAAATTTGGTATTGAAAAATAAATCTAAATTCACAGACACCATATCAACTTGACTGCCGAATCTGAGTTAATTCTGCTCAAAGAAATTATCAGATCACAAAATCTTATTGCCCTGGTGTTCAATTAAATATAGCCAATGATTGGTAGGGAAAAGGTGGATCATTCATATTCCTATTTCTGTTTTCTTTTTATTTATATTACCAGAGTTTGAAAAACTTTTCTTGGCTGAACACAGGCCATGTTTTGGGTCGGTTCTCCATGAAGTAGATTAAGATCTTGCTTGCATGATTCCCTCTTTCTCATTGTACTAAGGTATAAAAAAAAGACACGAGATATAAAACAGTGGGGTTTCAGCTATGGTATAAAGTGGGTTTATAAACAAGGTAAACCAGAGACTCCTCAAAAGGCACTGGATATGATTTCTCTAGAGGAAAGGAATATCCCGGTTGGGGAAAAGGAAAAATCATCCTGGAACACAGAAGAGGAAAATTTAACTGGAACACTCAAGAGGATGCACTGGGTGCTGATACAATGCAGAATAACCTGTGAGCCAAGTGCAGTGTCACAGATCCTGGGCAATTGCATGTGGTCTGTGAATAATGGCTCTGCAGCAGAGCTGAGCACTCCCCTGTCCTTGGGAGGCCCTTGGTGACACCAACTAATGTGTCTGGAGAGAGGCATTGATGGGCAAACTCAACAAGACCAGTATCACACATCAACATAAATTTAGGGTTCACCAATCTGAATCCTATGTGTATTTGACCGGTACCATAATTAGAAGCAAACCAAAGCTTTAACCTGAAGAAACAGCAGATGTGTCTGGTTTGACACCTGCCTGTGTGATTCTGTGCAGTTATTCTCTGTGCACATCCACACCCCTCCTTAGAGGTAAGAGATTATGCATTTCTTGCCTGGCAAAGCAGTAAAATGCAAGTTCTTTACCAGAGAAATGGTCTCTTGTGGGGCAAAGATGCACCTCCCCAGTCCATCCAGGTCTGTCACAGATTATACACTCCTATCTGAGCCTCAGACTGCTTTAGGTAATTTAATTTAATTCATTAAATTCATCCATTTAATTCAAATCATCTTCAGTTTTTTCAGGAAAAAGATCAGCTATCTGGAATGGAAAAGTGCATTTTGAAGAAATAAATTACAGGTGTCTGTTTTGCTTGCTAAAGCTATTTGTATCTTGAAAGAAGCCATTCAAAGGTTTGAGTCATTGCTGAACAGCTGAATTATAAAATTTCTAATTTAAGGGCTAATTGCACTGACGGTTTATTATGTCAAGTTGCATTATATATATGGGGTTTATTTGTTGCCTGACACAAACAAGGATGATTTTTCCTGGCACACCCACTCATACCTTGTATTTACTGCCACTAGGGACTTGGAAAAAAAGCTTCAGTAATAAAATTTTAAATATTCTTACTGTAGTCTCTTGCTTGAGGGGCTAATGCTGCTAAACACAGAAGGCTTTGTAAAGTGCGTGTAATGAAGGATGAGCTACAAGAACAGAATTGAAGGAACAATACCATTATCACAAATTGCAAACTTCTTCAGAGTGGTGCTTGGCAGTAAATTACAGGCTGTCTGCGATTTCCTTTCTGCAGCTGTGTGACATTTACTATCAGAACATGAAACCTTAAATTAAAGGGCAGAAAGAAAGTTGAGAAACACAAGGAAAATGCATGCACATTGTAAAGGCATATACACTGTGCATAAGGGATTGATCTCCTGACCCAAGCACTGTTCTTTCCCCACTCAAATCCCTATTTAATTCACTTTTTCTGCAAAGGATTTAGATAATAATCTGCCAATGAAAACTTTTTTTTTGTACACACTCATAATTATGACTTCTTTCTTTTTCTCACAAAACCTACCTAAAAATCTCTACAGCAGCCAGGTTGGACAGCCTTTTCTTCAGGGAATGTCACATCTCTCCAAAAATTATTCTTCAATTTCTTTCACCAATATGCTCTGTAGTTTGTCTTTAGCCTGTGGTTTTGTTCCTAGCTGGACTCTCAGAGGCACTGAATTCCCACTGGAGCTGCTGATATTGAGTGAGTTTTGTAGGTAGCAGCTTTGGAAATTCAGTGGATTTTCCCAGTGCTTATAGAAGGAAATGCTGGCATTTTGTCTCCTAAATTCATCAATTCCATCAGAGATCTGGAAATTTTTTATCAAATGTTGGAAGCCCTAAAATAGCCAGGGGAAAAATTGTTTCAAGTAATTAGTAGTAGAGGGAGGACTGTCTCAAGGAGTGTTGGGTATTTTCAGCAAGGTTGTACTTGTGTCTGGATGCTCAAATCCTTTTGAAACCTCAGGTCACTGGCTTCATTTCTTGGTGATGCTGCACCTGCTTTAAATTGCTCTCCTCGGGCAAAATGACCATAAAACCAGAATAGTTATGAGCTGACTCTGCCTCTGTGGGCAAGGAGCAGGGATAATGGATCCTACATGTCCCACATCAGCTGGGGATTTCTTCTGCTCTGCGGTGCTTGGCTAAAAACCATCTCAATACAGCCCTTCTGCTACGTGCAAAACCAAAGGTGCTGGGGATGATCTCACACTTCTCAGGACCTTGTTCTTTAATACTCAGAAATGCACATTAAAACACACAGCGTAGAGCTGTTAGGAGCGGATGGGAATTATCTGCATGCACTGCAGAGCCATGGGAAAAAGCAAGGTTTCTTGCAGGAATTAGAAATCCTTTATAGCAGGGATGTTATGTAGGGCCTCAGTGAACCTGCTACTCCAGCCAAGTGACTGTAATGGATGCTCTGCAACTGCTGAGCATCTCTTTCCACTCTTACTCACACTGCTCTGGGAAAATGGTGAGAATGTTAGTGCCTTCAGGTGCCTGGTGTTAACAGAGTTGTTAACAGAGAGAGAAATCAGAAATTCCCTCAGTCCCCAAAGTATCGGGGATTTATTGAACGTGTTAAGCTAAAAATCTTGTTATGGACAAAAAGGAAGTACACTGGGTAGGGGTAAGAATCTGCTGTTAGCAAAAATGAAATCTAAATGATCTGATCAAAGAATTCTTATTAATCCAGATCTAATTAATATAGAAAAGAAAGGAAATAAAAGGAAAAAATATTACTATAGAAAAAGTTTCAATAACAACAATACAGTTAAAATTGTTAATTCACTCCTAGTGTCTGGTCCTTCTTCCAGTGTTTTGTAACCCCTTCCACTTCCCTTCTGGGTGCTCAGATTGATGGCTTCACACCAAGGGGATGGGGGGCAACAGCACCCCTGTGTACCTTGTCAAGTTCATAGGGTCTTCCTCCCCCCCTAAGGAGCCAATTGGGATAAATTTGTAAATTTGCTAATTTGGTTCACACCTTCATTTGCCACTCTGCATTGCAACCGTTTCTTACTTATGTTAGACACTTGTTCTTTGCTGTTTGCTACCCCGAAGTGTGCTTTGTGCTGCTCCCAGATCTTCATTTCTGTAACTGCCCATTGATGAATTGTTTACAGCCCTGGGCTCTGCCATGTCAGACTCTTTCTTATAAGTCTTATCAGAATTTTTCTTATCATCCTGCCTTCCTCTACACCACTTCACTGTGTTTAGACATAAAGGCTTCATTCTGCATGGAAGAGCTCTTTGTTGCTACTGTCAATGTAAACATCATGGTTATAGCCTGCAAAAACAAGCAAAAGGAATACTAATCAAGCATAGCTGCCTGGTCATTAGGAAAAAAAAAAAAGTTGATACAACTAACCATGCTTAAAAGAAAGCTCTAGGCAGATTAAGGAAAGTTCAGACAAAAAAAGTCTAATGAACCTCAGCCCTGAGACCTTGGAAAGGTCTCAGCACATAAGGGCCCATTATGAGCAGTGGTTGTGCTGTGCTTACAGGGTTATGGATGCTGGTGCTTGAAATGTTTAAGCCTCTCAGTGAAGCTTAGCTCTTCTGACTCATCCTTCATCCTGACTGACAAACGGGGCAAACTCTTCCCTCCTCAGCATGTGCACACTCACCTTCTACCATGCACAGCTGCCTCCAGCCTTACTGGACACACAATTATTCCTGTGGTACCAGCAGGCTCAGCTCTCTGGCTTGTTCCCCTTTTTACCTGGCTGGCTCCATGCCACTGGCTCACCCACCTCTCCTTGCTGCTGTCAGCTCCCCATGGTGGCCCCTGATACCCCAAAGAACATTCTGTGATGACTGCAGTCATTACCATGTGAACAGCATCCACAGCCATCCCAAACCCAGGCTTCCTGCACAGCCAAGCAAAGTAAAAAGAGTTCAGATCACATGTGAAGTTGAAAGACACCCCTGCTGCTTGGGGATATATCTGTATCTATCTATATCTTTATCTATATCTATATCTATATCTATCTATATCTCTATATATACTGGGGATAGATGAGGTGGAAACTGGAAGGTGAGGGCTATAACTACAGAGTAGAAAGGCTCTTTTACACTGTGGCAAGGAAAAGTTAGAGAAAAAAATACAAAAGGGGCTGAGCTACTTTGACACCATCACTCTCACATTGTGTTGATGTCTTTCCAGCAAAAGCTGACCATCAGGATCAGCCAGCTGCACAAACAGTTGTATCCCACACACATATATATATACACACACACACACACATATATATAAATGCCAGCCAAGTATAACATATTAATAAGGAAGAAGTGGCTAGACACTGAGGAATCCAAGAAATCTTTCCAAGATAAAAATGCAATATACAAAAAATCCAAAGAGTAAGAAATAAGAAATAAGCTGATCATTAAAGTGCTGAAGGTTTAGAAAAGACAAGGAAAAAGGTAGATTTCTTACTAAGAGAAAAAGTAGTTAAGGAACACAAGTGAGAAAAGGTTATTATCCATTGCTTTGCATTTCTGAAGTTGCTAGCTCAAAATTTTCTCAGTGCTTGGATGCAGGAGTGAGGACAGCACCACTGGAGATCTCAAGGCAGAAATACAAGTGCCCAGGAGGTCTAGAAAACAGCACAACAATTTAGGATCATCTCGGAGAGCTCAGGACAGACTAGCCCTTCTGCAACATGTGCAGAAATGGCAGCAAAGAAGGTTAGAAAAATTCTGATCCAAATGCTGCATTTAAAAATGCATTGGACCTCCAGCACTGGCTGAAGACAGACATTATGCAGGTGAAAAAAGGCTTCTGGGAACCTCCAGAAGGAGTGTTAGAGCTCAAAGTATGGTCTTTTGTTCAAGTTACTTGCAGAAACCTGTCCCAGTAAAACCCAGCACCTGGAAGGTCTGGCTGAAACACAAACACTTCCTCTTCTCAGCTGGTCGTGTAATTCTTGGTGACAGAATAGGTTAAGCTTTGCAAGGGTTGTGTTGGCCAAGCAGAAATTGCCAAATGCTGTGGGATCACTCCAGGTTTTAGGAGTTGGCAGTCAGCTGTGTTATGCCTCAGAGCTGGACTTTCTCCCTCATACTTCATGCTGGGAATGTTGGAAATATTTTTGGGCACAGTTGAGTAAGTGCACCTTGTGCTCCTGCCCACAGCAACCTATGGCACAGCCAGGTCACGTTTGTGGGGTGAGAAAGGAAGCTCTTCATCTCTTCCTGAAGGATACTGGCAGTGAGAGAGGACTTGGGCAGCAGGGTAGGAGACACTCAGCTAAAGACAAAAATATGTATTGAAAGAGAAGACAATTATGAAGCTAAACCAGTAGGAGTGATCTGGGCCTGTGTTGTGCTGTCTTGGAAAACTTTCAAAGCCTTTTTAAGCAATTGGCATGAAGCTTTCTGCCGGCTATAAAAATGCCTTTTGAGAATCATCTCCCATTTGTACTTTTGCAATTCATGCTTTTAATGTTGAAAGTGCAAGCTTGCTTAACAGCCTGAGATAATGGAGTTCAGTCCAGGCAACATCAGTAGTATCGCAGCATTACTCCTGTCCTGCCTTGGAGAGAAGTGTCTTGGGGTAAAAAGCAGGTCTGTTGGTAAGGCTGCTCCCATCCTCTGTGTGGCTGCTGAGTAGGTATGAACTGAATCTGGGTTGTCATAGCGGCTCTGATCGTGATACCTGTTGAGAAGGAGCTGCCCAGGTGAGTTTGACACGGTAAGGTTAGATAACTCTCCTTCTTGGCTGGGTTGAAGCCTCACAGCCGTGAGGCAGGAAGTAATTTCACTGGGAAAGCATTGTGTGTATGGTACACTTTACACAAGTTTCTGCTCCACTGAAGCAGAAAGAGTTTGGAGTGTAAATGGGAGCTCCTCTGAATAAAGATGGATTTCAGTGCCTAGTTCGGTACTGCTGAAATTGGAAATGTAGCTATGCAAGACTACAGACTTCAACCTCTATTTCTTTCTTGATGCTTTGCATCACTTAAAATTCAGAAAGTTGAATTCATGAGTCATCACTAGAACTATCTCCATCCTGGAGCAGAGGAGAGGAGTTAGCAGCCTCCACACTGGCACCACAGCATGAGCACAGGGCATCCCCGTGTGCAGCAGCCCCAGGGTGTTGATTTGACTCCTGAGATGGCTGAAAATACATCAGAGTGGGCCTGAAGCTCTGCTCAACTTCAGTGATCTTTTCAAGTAGTGAGGCTTCTTCTGTACTCAGAGAAAGAGTAAGTGAGCCCCTGCTCTGGTTCAGTCACAGGAGATCCCAGTGCTTCTCCATTCAAAATAGCAGGGCTCTAATCAGTTGTGCCAACTGACTGAGTTTCTAAAACTGTGGTATCAGCATCCCTCCTGTGCACCCGGATGTGCTCTTGTGCCAAGCCCAGCTTGAATAATCTGGACCTCTATATTTCATTAGCAGTCCTTTAAGTTCTCCAATCTTCTCTTTTGAATGTAATGCATTCCTAATACTGCAAACATGAGTGTGTAATTCAGTGCATATGTTTTGGGAGTGGGGAGTCTATGAGAATGCCAAGCAAATCAATAAAGGTTTAGCACAACATTATTCATTGTTGTGATGCCATGAGACATTTTGTACACCCTTTGGCAGAGAGGGGGAAAAAAGGAGGAAAGCTGTTATATGTGCAGTCAAATTTGATGTGAGAGGAAGCGTTTGCATCTGAATTGCATGAAGTCTATTAAAATTTTGGTCTTCCTCAAACTAATAGGATTATGGCATTCCCAAACTGATTGTTTCCAAGCAACGATGCAGATCCTAGTATGTGTTTGCTTATCTCTTTAGTTTGCTGCTAAACCAGAGAAGCTTCTGAAGATAGCTGCAAAACTGATGATATCAGGTGTAATACATAATTTTGAAGACATTGTTTAGAAAAGATGGTCCATTTATCTTCTCTTTGGAAGCTGTAAGAGTGCATTGGGACGTGTGTAATGCAGCTGGAAAGTGATTTTCGTTTAATTTTTTTAACAATGGAAATGACCTGCACTGTCACCAGCATGGAATGCTTCAGTATGCCATTTCCATTTGTACACAAACACCTTACTCTGTTCAGGGGAAGCTGCTCTCTCTGAGGAACAAATCCTAAGTGGTAACTATGAATAATGTTGCAAGGCTTCAGAAACTGCAGTTCCACAAGGCTTTCCAAATGTTCTCCAGCCTGGCTGTCTAAAGGATCAAATCTTCCCTACTTTACTAATTAAAGGCTTCCTTCATGCATTATAAAGGAATGCACAGCTATATGGACTGTATACTAAATAATAAATAGCCAGTTGCAAATGAAATTGTCATTTTATATTCAGAACTGTCCAAGTTGTGTGGAGATTTTGAAAGGTGCATTAGGAGGACATTAGAGTATTTTTTCTGGATGCTTTTGGATTTAATGACATAATGGGATAAATGTCATTTGGAATTCCGTGTTTGCTCTTCCGGCGTTTAAAAAGGCTGCTTGAAGAACTCTGTTGCTTAACATCATTCATACATTTTCTTTATAGTAAAAAAAAGTGTGCATTTATACATAATTTAATAAGAAGAAATGGCTTTTTAGAGTTCTCTGACAGCTGCATAAAGAACATATTGCAGCTCTGTGGACATCTGAATTTCCATAGAAAACAATTGATCACCTCAGAAGAGAAATACATCAGCTGTTTAGTGGTATAAAGCAACAAAGCACAAAGTTTAGGACTGTAAGTGAAAAATACTACTATTGATAGAAATTTTAGAAGGGATTTATTGTGGCAGAATGTAATTACCCAACTGGATGGAGTGCTGTGATTTATGTTTGTGCCCATGTAAAGTGCTTTGAGATGATTAATAACTGGCTCAATCCTTTATACTCATAACAACACTTCCAGCACAATAGCACTGCAGTGATCTGTCACTCCAACTATTGTGTTAGTGGATATATAAGACCCCTGCATTAGGCAGGCATGAAGTCTTGGGGCTGGTGAGCAGGCAGATGCAGTCTCTTTACTATTTGCATTGCAGCCTTGCCAGGGATCTAATAAGGGTTCTGAGCCCTGCTGGGCCAGATGCTGAGCAGTACTTGAAATGAAAGATGGCTTTCCCTTTCAGAGTTCACAATTTAATTATGTGATGGGAATCAATAGAGAGATAGAGCAGAAAAGGAGGGCTGCATCATAGGAGTTGTTGCACTTCATATAATAAACCCAGCCAGAGTCCATCATCTGTCTGCATTTCTTATGAGACACACTATTTGATGGAAAATGAAATTATCTTGTGTACAAGTTGAACGTGGAAAATTTCTTCTCATTTGTACTTCAGCAGTAGCCAAAATAACTGAAATTGTACTGTTCAGATTTTGACTGCCCAATGATTTGCAGCCAAAGAAAGTAACATATAAGAGAGAGACCCTGAAAACATGTTATATAATGTGATGGTATCCCCCTTAATTTGGCTCCCTGGCTTTTTGAAGGAAGTAGAGCACTGAGGAAAAGGCAGTGAGGCTGGAACATTTTCTCTTCCTTGGCTGGTTTAATGGCGGTACACAATGACTAAAAAAGAAAAACAGAGTGAGAGAGATGATGCACAGAAGTGAGAATATAGCGGAGGAGACGGAGGCAGAGATTGATGTAAAGAGAATGAGGCTGAGATGAAGACTTTGCAGGGGATTGTGAGGAGCCTATGAGCAGAGATTGAGTGTCCCAAGGGAAATTAGCAGTGTAATGATACCTAGTGTCTGATAGCCTTTGAAGACTGTTTCTTGCAGTTGTTTAAGACAACCTGGCTGCCTTGGCCCTGAAGCTGGCACTTCCCATACTGAGCAACAGGACCTGACATTTGCAAGCAAAATGACATGGTTCCTGAAAGAAGTGATAATGTGCTCAGGATTTCCACCATGCCAGTGAAAGAAAATAGTATTTGCCAGATAAAGAAACAATACGGAGGAAGAAGCAGATTTCTTTTTTCTGTAAAATTTATATATTTTTGATAAAACCACCAAGGTTAAATTTTGCTGTCTGGCACTGTAAAGAGAAAACAGTTATACTGGAAGAGGCACCTGGATTTACACCAGTGTCAATGGGGAATATTTGACTGATGTTCTCTCCCTGAGGAAGGCTGTGGTTATGAGTAGCTGTGTGGTTAGAATGGTCCGGAACTGGTTTTATTTTGTGCATGATTTTGGCTGATGCTTACTGTCTTGGCTGAAGTGCACCCTGCTCTATTTCTCTTCCTTATTTTTGTGCTTTGCTTGCATTGAGGTCTCCTCCTCCCTCCTCCTCCTCCTCCTTTGCAAAACTGCCAGGTTCCGATATATGCAGCAGAAAAAAAAAAAAATAACAGAAAGAAATCTGACAACCAGTTTCATATTGCCCTTTTCAAAGGCCATGGCAAGTTATGGAAAACACAGCGGAGCGCTGGCGATAAAAGCATGCAGCAGAGAAAGCAGGCTCCCCTCCTGGCCGGCTGCCGGGCGTCCCCGCGGGGATGGGGCGGCATTCTCGGGGCTCCCTGGGGTGGGCAGCCCCTCTCCCGGCCTGCTGTCGCCTCCCTGCCCGCCTGTCCCCGCCCTGCCATCGCCCCGCGTCCCTCCCGGCGCGCCCTGTCCATGGTGCTGAGCGGCGGCTCCAGCCCTCGCTCTTCGCCCCCCGCCGGCTGCGCGGGAAGCATTTTTCCTTCAGGTTCCGTAGGCTTCTACCTTGAACTGTTGCTGCCTCCGCCGTGCAACAGATGTTTTCCAGCCTGGATTTTCCTCTTTTAGCCACCCTAAGAAGGCAGGGAGATTAATTAAAGCCAGAGTCCCCATAGGTGAATTAGTTCTCCACATGCTCGGGAGGTTCTCTCACTTTCCCTGGTTGTATCTTCATCAGTTGCTTGCATAGGAGAGAGGATTAGATCAACACTGAAAACGCCTTCTGCCTTCATTTGTTTGTGTGTTTACTTTTAATTTTTAGGATATCTGCAGAAATAATGAGAAACAGCAGGGAACGAGAAACTGATTGAGATTGATTGTTTTGTGTATTTGGCTTGTGATGACCTTTGGGGAAAGTGGGTATTTAATTTTTACTGATGTTGTAAAGGCACAGACAAAGTCCTGACCTTTCTGATCCGGGGTGACCACTATGAGCATCCCACTGAGAATTAATTACAATTGCCTGGAGCGGCTCCAAGCAGCATTTATTAGAGCACTATAAATGTGGCAAAAGCGATCAGTATGCCTGGGAGAAGCCATTCCGTGTGCCTGCTGTGATATCAAAGAGAAGCTCAGACTTGTCGGTTTGTTGTATTGTTTTGCTGTTCATTAACAAGACTGAAATAGGAGAGACAGCATTAGAACTCGAGGGCAAACATTTCCCATCATTCTGCTCTCCACACAGATACTTTTGTATTAGATTAAGGCACAATAGATAGAAGCAGAACAAAAATCAAACGTCTCCCCAAGAGACAGGACATGGTGCAATTCTCTGATTGTACAAAGCACAGTACAACAGCTTCTTCTAGCAACCTCCAACAAATGTAAAGTGGAAGTGAACAGAATGCTCCACACAAGAACTCTGTACAGTGAAGTAGTTAACACTCAAGGTATGCTATGATGCCATTATACTTTAGCATCTAGCACAAAGCTGGGACTATTAATCCCATAGGACCTTAAGTCCTTTTCCCCAGAGATCTGCGTAAAAACGGAAGATCAGTTTATGTTCAAAGTTTAGCCAGAACTATTTTCCATAAAACATGATGATTTTGTCTGATACTCTGACAAGAGAACTGGAATTTAATAAGAAGATTTAAATACAAATTGTAAAACCATCAATTTTTTGGAGAAAGATTTCATCAGGAATGAGGATGAAAAAGCCAGAAATGTGGATTAACCTAAAATGGAAAGGGCAGCCAAGTTACAATAGATGGCTTTTTCTTGTTCTTTGAGTGCCTTATAATGAGGAAAATATGCTATGTAATGACAGTTGTTTCTAAACTGACTTGTTTTTTTTCAGCTGAAGGAGCTTGTGTGAGATGTGATTTCCCATGCAGCACTGGTTGAAAAAGGAGAATAAAAAAGACATAGCTGCAGACAGTCTGTACTGAAGTGTTTTAGTTGCAGAGGTCCGGAGCTCAGTTTGATGTATGATAGGAACGACAGCCATCTCCCATTCCAGCTAAAACCGAACAAGCAAATAGCCTCTATTTCTCCTTGCTGCTTCGCCTCCCTGGGCATCTTATATTGCATAAAGGCTCTGCTATTCTCTTTCTGCAACACAGCCTCCCAATAGCCCTTTCTGTGATTTGACCAAGATTTCTTTATTCTGACAGGTTTTTGTTCTGTCTTGTAGTTGCTGTTATTTCCTTCCAGTATCAGTTAAGAATTCCTCTTGTAATGCTGCTATACAAACAACACATTTTCCTACAGCTGAAAAGCTGCTGTTAAAAATTGCTTAAAATCTCCCCTTCATTCCACATTTTTTATTCCCTCCTATCCAAAATGGGGTTGAGAGGGAGAGGGAGTCAAAGAAAACAGAAGAGGCAGCCTATTCTATATGATATACGCTTGATTTCCCAGCAAGGCTTAATTACCATTGGGAGTAAAGACTCCTGTTCCTTTTGACACAGTGAGCACTCAGAGTGCAGCCAAAGCCTCTTGCCTATTCCAGTTTGCATGCACTTGGATAAGATTTGATTGTGCACTGGGGCACGTGTGAATACAATATGAATTGCATATGAGAAAGGAGAGCCTAGGCATGTCCCCTGAAGGCCGTAGGCATCCGTGCAGTTTTCAGGCAGATGTAAGACCCACAGAAAATGATACTTTTCGTGCTCTTTTCAAATCAGGTTTCATCTTGCAAAGAAATGAGTGTGCTGACCCAGAAAGTACAGGTGGAACTTCGAAACTCCCATGTAGCTCAGGCAGAAGGGCCTATGATAATACAAGGGCAAGGGAGCCTTGCAGGACTGAGCTCATGACTGATATCTGAAGGGACTCGTGCTTCATGCTTCGTGGATATACAAGGCTAATTGGAGACAACAGGAGGCTTAGGATACAGTGAGCAAGATGGAAACCTATCACGGTGATTGCTCTTCAACTTTGCATAATGACATGTGCATTGTGCTTTGAGGAGAAGCATGATTTCCCTTGCTTTTGAGTCTAAAATGCAGCAAAATTGTATTAGCTCTGGCAAAAAAATAATAAAAGCCAGAGAATTTGCATGCTGAAGCTATGTTGTTAAAGACAATAAAGAATAAGCTTAAAAAAAAGGGAAACTAGTAAATACAGAATTCTAAAACTTCATTAAAAAGGAAGTTATCATATTCAAGATCAGTCATAGTGATGTGGACCCTTAGTCATGTGAGCAAACACTCACATACAAATTACTTACTGATGCTCAAAATCTAAGGACTTTCTTTGATTGAAAATCCAGCTTTTCCCTGCCTGGTATCCAAAATGCCCCAGCTTTCACTATCTATTTTGAAATATGGTTTTGTGTCTCTCTACTAAGTATTCCGTAACAGAAACAAGAAATAAGTAATCAAATTTCATATACTCACAAATTTTAAGGAAATTTTTAACTTAATCTCCCTTTAAAATGTTGGTATAGAGAGAGGTTTTTAACATTGCTAGACATCCTTTTAAGAAACTGGAGAAGATTTTTTGGAAAGCAGTGATCAGGTAATAGTTAGCAAAGGTTCACTACTACAATGGAAAACTGTTGCCTGAGATTCTCCAGGGACGTGTCCTGAGTTTGGTAATGTTTTGTATTTACTTCAGGGACCTGGATGATGAAGTAGAAAGTATGTTTAACACATTTGCAGATGTCACAAACCTGGTGGAGTAGCAATCAAAGTGATCCTGACAAATAGGACAGCTGGCCAAAAAAACTAGGATGAACTTACTTCAAAGAGGAGAATGCAAGGTCTGCACTTAATCTGGAAAAATCAAGTGCATTAACACAGAATGGGAAACAGCTGACTAGGCAGAAATTTTGCTGAAAAAGATGTTGAGGCTGCAGTGACTCACAAGTGGGATATGTATCAACAGTTTCATACTATTACAGTAAAAGCAAACAGGAGGCTTTGCTATTGAAAGCTGCATGTCTAGTTCTGGGCAGTGAACTTCAGCAAATGTGGAGGCAATTCAAAAGAAAGAAAGAAAGGAAAATGACCAGAGAAGTCCAATGAGGCAAGAAAGAAAGAGCTAGGGCTTTAATTTACTGAATGAATGACTGGAGAGACGTGAGAAGCTTTCAAATAATCACAGGTTGTCATCTGTTCTCTGTATCCATTGCAGATATCAAGAGAAAAGGATGTGCTAAAATTACATCATGGAAAAGTTGCATTAGATACTAGCAAAAACTTTTTGACAACAGAAACTAGGCAAGAATACATGAGGAAATGGTGAAATTCTCTGCTTTAGATGAAATACCTTAAAATAATAAAGCAGACATCAGTCCATAACCATATCTTCCTCATTTATGCAAGCTTGGAACAGGAAGGAGGTTTAAGATAACTCTTTCTGCCATTTTGGCCCCATTTTCCTCTATCACAACTCTCACAATTTAATTTTAGTATTAACTTTTCTATTTTCAGTTAATTTACGTACATTTTGGAAAAGTGGTCTCAGTAAATTCCATCTCACCTCTATGATTCATACATTTAATTTTCTTCTGGTGCTCTCCAACTTTTACCTTTACCTTCACACCTTAATTCTTTACATCTCAGCTTCTTCCACTCTGATACCAAGTCCATTGAACAAGCCTAACTCGTGATCCAACTGTGTCTAGAAGCTGGGGTCAGGGAGTTGGGGAGCGGCATCTCAACTGGAAAATAAACTCCTTGGTCAAGCTGCTGGAAGGAGACAGTCTCATTGGCCTTGTGTCACTACCCTGTCACATAACAGGATATAATAGTTCCTTGTCACAGCACTCCTAAGAGGAAGCTGTGTACAACGGGCCAGGGAAGGTTCTGAAGCATTTTGTACTCACTGTTATGCATCCTTGTGCATTTGGTCATTTGATCCCTCCCATCTAAATAGCTGTGCATAAAAAGAAGCTGATACATGTGAGGCAGACACTGAGATCAGTAATCAGGGTGCTTCCATGACAGCTTTATTCCCATGAGATATGTATGGTTGAAAGGGATGTAATTTATATTTTTTTCTATTTTTATTCATTTTTACTGTACTCCTCATGTTTGTTTTCTATGTAATATTCCTCCCAATAATTGCCGAACATGCCAGAAGCATATTATTTATTGGCACCCACTACAATTTTTATAATTGAATAAAAAAAAAGAAAATTTAACAGCTATCTCTTTCATTATTCCTCCCTCACC
>JANRGV010041207.1:0-20987 GCA_024734035.1 Alethe castanea
TTTTTCTTTTATAGGAATATTTCGTTTATACATTTAAGAACATGGGGAGTTTTTCAGGACTTGTTACTAGTTACCAGCAATAATTAAATTTCTTTCTGCTTTAAACAAAAGCAACACTTTATTCCAACATATAGCTCATACTCATCTTACCCTTGTTACCCAGCTGCTTTCTTTTCTTACATATCTAAGAGCCCTCTTCTGCTGTTTTAATGTTTCTTGGACCATTGTCCTATTATTCCTACATACAGAAACTTGGACATGGATTTGTTGATTTATCCTTTTCCCACTCCTCTTAAATGTCCCTGACAATTCTTCCCTTGCAATAAGTATTACTGTAATCTTACAATAAGTTGCAAGATGTATTGCAATAATACTCTAATCTTGGTATTTGTGAATTTGTCATGGAGAAATCTCAAGCTTCTTTGTTATCATCTCTGCATTCTTAATACCAAGTGACACAATTGCTAATCCCTTTAATTCTTCACCCTTGTCATTCAGAAATTAAGGACTTTGATACCTGTTTTTGCTTATCCTTCTTTTAATTTCAACAATAGTACTGAACATCTGATCAAACACTTTTCTGTAGTGTCCTTGCTGCTGATCTAAACCAAGTCTAAAATAAAATTGCTTTTTGCTGGTTCTGATGCTATTTTAGGGGGGAAAATATCTATTGCCTATTACATCCAGGAAGGGCTGAGCTGAAGTATCATTCATAACAGTAATTCTTCACTTGCCACCTAGAAAAATGCAAAATGACACATTTCCCAGAATTAATCTTCTGAATGGTTTCCAAGAGATCTCAAAACATGTCTGGATCTAGTGGCAGAGATCTCAAATGATTTCCTGGAAAATGAATTATATTCAGATGGATCCTGTTCTGTGCATGGTCTCATCTTTTAAATCCATATGAGGTACAGTGTTATTCACTTGCTCTGCAGCTTTGTGGTTACTGCCTTTATTCCCTCTCAGATCATGTCCCTCAGCCCTGCATACTGACCTTTATCATGTTCCTGTTGTCACAAAAATACTCTTTCACATCTAGTACCCAGAATTCTTGTTCTTCCAAGCATCCACATTGCATATCTGCCATTTTCAGTGGGCAAGGTCCCCTCATCTTTTTATTTTCTTCTTAGTTTCCCTTTTTTTCTCTTTCTTCATACCCTCCTTTATCTTTCTCCCCTCTTTGCTCTGCCCATTTAGTCTGTTTTTTATACGCTTTCCCATCTCATCTTATTTTGCTCTTTTCCCACCTTCCTTTCCCTTTTTCCTCTCTCACTGTGAAAAAAACTTCCATGTTTTTATAACTCCATTTGTGCTTCTCTCACTATTTTACATTAGCCTGCAAAAGAGTAGAAGGGAAGCATGCTTTAAAGGCATTTAACTTGTACTTAGTCTATAAAATATGGAGCACTCTTGAACACAGTTATTATGTCTCTGTTCATGTCCTGGTGCCTCAGCAAGAGATGATGTGCACAGCCTGGGAAATGGAGGACAGTGTCTAAGAGCTGATGAGAAGTGGGGCACGAGAAGAGGCTGGAAGATATTGAGGGTGGAAAGGGGTAGTGAGCAAAGAAAGTTAAGAAATTTTGGGGGGAACCATGATGGTCAGGATGGGGTAATAAAAGCTATTTGGGCACCCAAGTGGTGCTGGGGATGGTGCCATGGACAAGACAGTCCTGTGCTGTATTGCAATCCAGCTGGGGGCTGGGCTCTTCTCCCACACAACCAGCGATAGGAAGAGGGGAAGTGGCTTCAAGTTGCACCAGAAGGAGGTTCAAGTTGGATATTTGTACAAATTTCTTCTCTGAAAGAGTGGTTCAGCACTTGAGCAGGCTGCCCAGGGAAGTGGTGGAGTCACCATTCCTGGAAGTGTTCAGAAAACGAGTAGATTAATCACTTTGTGGTGGGGTTCACTGGGCATCGTGGTGTTTGGTTGAAGGCTGGACTTGATCCTTTCCAGGATCAATGATTCTATGATTCTGCAAGGGAAGGAAAAGAATTCAAGGGATTCTATGCAAGGGATTCTATGATGCAAGGCAAGGGAAGGTTAGTGGGCAGAAATCGAAGAGGAGCCAGTGTATGAAGATAAAGGAATGGGAGAGCACCAAGAGTTATAATATGCACAGAATGGGCATGAGGTGAGGGAGGAGCTGCAATGTGTGTCTCTCTTATCATGGGAAGCACTGTTCTCCCCCAGGTTTCCCCTGGTCTCTGGGGATGCTGGCACTGCTCCCTGCCCGCTGCACCCAGCTCCCTCCAGCAGCAGCAAAGTGCCAGAGTCAGCTGCTGGCAAACTGCTTTGGTTAAATAACAAAACAACAACAAAACCAAAAATTTATATACATAAGAAAAGGAAAATGAAGCAATGATGGGTTGGGCAATTAAACTAAAAGCATTTTAGAGTGTAATCCAGCTCTCTCTATCAATAATTCAGGAGGCCAAGATCAGTCTAATTGATTGAACACCTTCCACAGTAGTCAGCCACTAATAAGACAAATGAAATGTCTTTTTTATTGTCAAATCTCCATCTCACATTTGCTCAGGCAAAATTCTGCAGGGCATTTCATTTGAGGATCTTGGGTGTTTTTTTCTCTTGATGGAAATAAATTGAAGGCCAGCATCTGTTTTTAAAGAGCAGTAAATTAAGCCTGTCTGCTCCTTTGGCCGTGGGTGGGTGGAGAAACAGAGCTGTGCTGAGCAGGATGCACACGTAAACCTTGTGTGGGTTGTCACAAGTTGAACCAGGTTCCCAGAGGATGTGTTTTCACTGTGTAATGATTTGAGTCCCTGGGACACTTGGCCTTGACAGACTCCAAAGGACTGCAGATCCTACCCTAAAGCTGGTATCTCTCACCTGCTTTCCTCTAAAAAAGCACCTTATTAGGATCCCTGTTTCCCTAATGGTGATATTAATGAGTAACTTTTGACATGGCACAGGTGTTTAGAAGGTGCTGAGCAACTGTTAACTTTTCTAATTTATGTGAGCAAACTCCGTCACAGATTCTGTGAAAAAAAATTACATTAGTAGAAACTGGTTTGTGTTTTATAGCTTTCCTCCAAAATCATGCCAAATGCAATAATTAGGGGGATGTCTCTGAAGATGGAGGACATGCCCAGCAAATTTGCTTGATTTTGTTTCCTTTGGACTGTATGACTGCATGAGGGGATGATGGCCCCAGCAGGATGGAGTTTGTGCACACAGCGTTGCCATCTCTGATCAAAAGCTGATTTGAAGGAGGGGTAAAACTTGAGCTACCACTGATGCACCACTGAAGGGTGTAAATCTGAGTGTGAAAAGCTTCTTTAAGCTCAGATACTCACCAGGTATTCTAAAACATCCTCTTATGCACAGAGGCTCTGGGACTGGATTTTTAGCCAATATAAATCGAAGTAGCTCCTCAGGGCATTCTGCTGACTTATATGAGCAAAGATCCTGCCCTGGGGTGAAGAAAGAGCTCTGATTATGGTGTATGTGTGTGTATTTAATTAGGAAGGACTTCAAGCTGTGTCTGTGCTCTGGAGTCCCCACTGAGTTAACCCAGCGTGGCACAAGTAACCTTGTGAACAAACCCAAAATCTAGAGGTCTGGTAATGACTTTCCTCATTTGCTATTATGATCTATGCTTCCTCACAGCTTAGATAAGGAGGGAGGGAAGAAGGCAAAGTGCCTGAGAGGTTTTGTTTTGCTTGTATTGCCTTTGAAATATTATATAATGTGTTTGAATGCTTGATCTAACCAAGGAGTAGTTGTTTTACTTCCTAATCTAATAACTTCCTGATGTCTGTTTCCTCTTAGCTTTGCTGTACTTGACTGAACAAATACCATTTAATTGTGTTCTTGTGGAAACTAAAGGCCAGCAGCTTTGCCAAGAAGGGCTAATTTTATAATGCCCCACACCAGAGTAAATCTTGACGGCCGAGATAAGGCTGATGGTTTATAGCTGGCAATTATCATCACAGAACTGTTGCATAGAGTGCTTACAGGTTATGGAGTTCTCTAAAATATTGTGCATTGCCTTTGGTGTTTGCTGTAGTTAGAGGAGAATGACAAAGGGGTAGATGGGAATGAAAGAAAATGGGTGACAGAGAGGAGGAAAACAGAACAAAAAAAGGAGATAACAGCAAAAGAAAACAAGTAGGGTGAAGGCAGGAGAAAAACAATGGTGTAATCTATTGGTGGAGCAGGCAAGGAAGAGGAATGGATATGACCAACAAAATGGGAGAAGTGTGAAAATGAAATAGAAAGGAACTGATGGGAGAACCAGTGAGTACAGAAGTCTGAGATTGAGTGTAGTCAAAGACTTTTCTTTTGCTGTTTTGAAGGAAATTTTCAGCTTCTGTCTTTAGGCCATGTCCCTGTCTGCCTGGTAAGAAAAGCAGCTTGGTTACCCCAGTAGCTGTGCTGGTGCTTACTGGAGTCTTCTCCCTGGGACAGGTTCTTTGAAGCTGAGAGCTGGTCCTCTGCAGAGATAAATGAACCCTTGCCAGGTTTATAATGGTGCTGCTGCTGCTACACAGCCAGGAGTCAGAGGTCTTCAGGAACAGCTTCAGACTCAGTGTGAGCACTTGAAGCTGCTGACAACAGCTCTATCAAACTGTTTATGGTTTTGCAAGGCAAATTGAGACCAATGAATGAGGCAGCAAGGCTGAAAGTGAAGTTGTTACTTCCAAGAGTTGCAAGCAAGTAAGCAAGCAAATATAAAATAGCTGTTGATCTGTATTTGGTTTATGTGGAAAGGTTTTGGCTGCAGGAGTGGCTTCTGTGAGAAAACGGGAAGCTGTCCCCATGTTGGACAGAGTCAGCTCCAGCCAGCTCCAGCATGGAACCCACCATGGCCAAAGCTGAGCCCATCAGCAAGGCTGGTGACATGTCCTTGATATAAGAGAGGATAAAAAAATGCCAGACAGCATCTGTGAGAGGGGAGTGAGAATATGAGAGAGGAACAACTCTACAGACACCAAGGTCAGTGCAGAAGGGTGGAGAGGAGCTGCTGCAGGTGCCAGAGCTGAGATTCCTCTGGTGCAGACCATGGATGTCCATGGGGGAGCAGAGATCCACCTGCAGCTGTTGGAGAACCACCCCAGAGCAGATTACGCTGTGCTAGAGCAGAAGGATTTGCCCTGAAGGAAGCTGTAGCCCTTGGCAGGCACACACAGGAGCAGGAATTCCTGGCAGGAATGGCAGCTCATGGAAAGGAGCCCATGCTGGAGCAGGTTTGCTGGCAAGAGCTGTGGTCCATGAGGGACCATTGGAGCAGTCTGTTCCTGAAGGACTGTGCCCTGTGGAAAGCACCCACACTGTAGCAGTTCTTGAAGAACTGCAGCCCAGAGAAAGGACCCAGGCTGGAGCAGTTTGGAAAGGACAGTATCCCATGGGAGGGACCCTGTGCTAGGGCAGGGGCAAGAGTGAAAGCAAGGAGTGGCAGTGACAAAGTGTTATGGACTGACCACAACCCCCAATCCCCATCCCTCCTGTCAAATTGGGAAAGGAGGAGGAGAGAGGAGTTGAGAGTGAAGGACTGAAGTTGAGAATGAGAAGCAGGGAGAAGTAGGGATAAGGGGTTTTTGATTTTGCCTTTTTTTCCTCACTGATCTCATCAGAGAGTAAATGTCAACAAATGAAATTACTCTTCCCCAAGCTGAGCATGTTTTGCCCATGAATGGTAACTATTGATTAATCAACTTGTCCTCATCACAAGCCACAATTTTTTCAATTCTATTTTTTCTCCCTATTCTGTTTAGGAGAAGTGAGAAAACAACTTTGTGGCCAGCCAAGGTCAACCTATCACATGATACTATAGACTGATTCCCAGAAATATGCATTTGAGGAAACTTGACCTCCACAAAACTGTTCTAATAAACTTACTGATAGTCCAAAATTGAGCTCAAATCCCAGACTGACGAGTGTGAGATGATAAATAAATCCCACTGTAAATACAGACCCCTTGCAGATGCATGGGACAAGTGGAGGGACATTATGTCTTTTAAGTCTCCAGTAGACCCTCAGCAGTGCTGCTCCTTATTTATATAAGCTTCAAAGCCTTCCAATGAAGCTGAAATACAGACTTAAATCACAACAGGAATAGTTCTGGAGGATGTTTTATTCGAAGAAGTTTTAAATAGGACAAGAGGGAATGGTTTTAAACTGAAAGAGGGCAGAACAGATTAGATATTAGTAAGACAGTTTTCACTGTGAGGGTGGTGAGGCGCTGACAGAGGTTGCCCAGATAAGATGTGGATGCTCATCCCTGAAAGTGATGAAGGCCAGGTTTGGGGTCCTTTGCAACCTGATCTAGCAGGTGTCCCTGACCATGGCAGGGGATTGGAACAAGGTGATATTTAAGGTCTCTTCCCAACCAAACCATTCTGTGATTTTATGAAGCAATCCTTTTAAGAGGTTTTTCTCTCGTATTGAATATACTAATGACTTCCCTCATTGCAGAGCCCTTTTTGGGGGGATATTAAATCTGTATTCTTCATGACTAGGCCTTCTCCCTCTCTGGTATCAATGAGATTACACAGTAATTCGGTGTTTCAGAGCAGAATTGTGAATAGTTAGGGTCCATCTCCTGTGTCATTTATATAGCCCCTGCCACCGCAGGGTCCTGGATCACAATGGAGGTTCTCAGGCATAAAAACTGTGCAAATGATGTTTATGACTGCTCAGAAATCTTCCATGAAGTACTTTGTCAGTCTGATTTATTAAGCCACCTTGTATGGAGGAGTTCAGCAGTGAAATAAAATGAAAAACACTGGTTATGATATTAAAATAGTATAGTAGGTCATTGTTTTCCACCCAGCAGAAGATAAATGGTGAGGGGTTTGAAGAAGTTTTTTCTAAGTGACTTCCCATTTCTTCCCACTCAGTTTGACTATTCTTGTTGGCTGGGAATAGAAAACTGAAGTGATGGATGGCTCTGATTATGCCTAGTCAGGTGCATTAAATGGTGTTTCACTCTGCTGCCTCCCACAATCTTGCTGCTTGCTGTGCTTATCATGGGTGGTGGGGAAAAGGTAGATGTCTGTAAACAATAAAGAAGAGCTCAGACTGGTCTCAGCAAAAAGGTTTTCTGGGCACTGGAAATGTGTTGAGGAGTTTGAACAGATCCACTTTTAGTAACTGGGATATGTCTGACAGCTCACATGAACCCTGTCCTGCTTTTCATGGGTCATTCCATGGGAGAGATGCTTGCAGTATATGGAAAGTTTCTTTTTAGCATCCATCTGTTTAGTGCTACATGGAGCTAAGCTCACATGCCTGTCTCTGGTTAAAATATGAACTCATGTGTACTTGAGTAACAGTGCTGTGAGTTCACAGACACCAAGAAAAATTACTCTATTTTCATCAGTGTAAGACAAAATAAGATCCTATGGATTTTAGCTACAAACCAAGGACAGGTAGGTTTGAGATGCACTACTTCATTTCAGGTTTTGTGTCAGTGCTGTGTACAAGAGCTGTCTGAAGTTGTATGAAATACAATTCGAAGTCTGTACAAATGCAGCATTGAATTTCTGTGGCTCTGTATCTAAATTTGGGTTGTTGATATACAAGAAAATTGAATTCAAGCTGGAAAGGTGCAAAATGCTATCAAAGTGACTCTGTCTAATGCAACAGACTGGCTGTGACTGGTTTATTCCTCCTTGGAAAAAACAAACAAACAAACCAGGCTGGTGAGATATGGCTGATTTTTATTAGTCTGTAGGAAAGGCAGACTGGGTGAGCTGCTGTTTGAGCTAAGAACTTTAATGAGAAGAATCAGACCTTGAACAAGTTTGAATTGAAAACAGGAAAACTTTTAGCTGTGAGAGCAGTGAGTTCAGGGACAGCCTTAGAGCTTGATTAGTGGAGATGGAAGCCCTAACTGAGGTGTACCTCTGTCTTTTAAGGAAGAAGATTTTCAGTGCACAATGAGCTCAACTTTTGGGTTTAATATCTCTTAGGCTCAATTTCCTGACTCTCCTTGGGCAGCTTCTGATGGCTGGAACAGCATCCCATGAGAAATGCTTCTGACTTTGTCTTGGGGAAAGGTACCAAGGTCTCTGTGCTCCTGGTGTGTCCTTGCTTCTGCAAGATCAAAGTTCCTATCAGAAAAATGTATGAGGTTGCTTCATTTGGAAGTGCCAGCCCAGTGAGTTAGGCTGGTGTAATTACCCTGATACAGCAATTCCAGCAAATCTTCCCATGGCCAAAGCTCAACAACGTTGCAAAACTTTGACCTTCGTGTTTTAGCTCAGCTCTTCTGTCTTCAAGGTACAAGGACAGAAGTGAGTACTGGCTCAGTGGAAAGCTGGACAGGACTGTACCATTGGGCAATATATTTCCATTAACTTTCTTGGTCTCAGCTTCAAAAAATGCTTTCTCAATCAGAATTGAACTTCTTCCTTTGCAGAAGTTTTGATTGAATGATTTCAGTTTTTCAAAGATAATTGACAGAACACACTTTAAAATTTGTAGAGGGTAATTCAGGCATGTCTCTTTGCTTGCATTTTCAAACATAAGGGTTTTTTGGGGGAACAATGGCAGGAGAAAGAAAAAACCATGTACATTGGTAAAAGACACTGAACCCAAAGCATTTGAGCATTACTTTTTCTTTATTTTTAATGAAATCCATGTACTGTGTTCAATGACATCTATCTATAGATCCAATTGAATCACTGCTCAGCCTATACATGATGTATTGGGGAAAATTATGACAAAATTCACTGACTTTCGCTGTTAGATCTTTGAAGCCAGGTTTCAATTAATAAAACTGCTGCAAAATTAGACTTGTCTGCAGGGAAAACAATCTGGCCAAAACTGCGGGCAGCCAGATTCTGAAGACATGTTTGGGGATGCTTTTCTGTAGAGAAGGGCACAATAAATGCTGTAACAGATGTAAAGAAGTCTATGATTGCAAAGTTCTGGAAGAAGGAAAACTTGTGTCATTCTAGCCAATTTCTTATTGTGGTCATTAAGGGACAGAAAATCACAAGCAAAGGAGAGGGAAGAGGAATTTTTGGTTCTTCCACACTCAGCTGTTCACCTGCTGATACAGAGACTTCCCTGGAAGAAGCGATTTTGTATCTGTATAACTTTTTCTAGATCAGAGCTTTCTCTGTTTTAGTCAAAGTTGTGTCTCTAAATTGATTTGCTGCCATGTTTTTCTAGCAGGGACTGAACCTAAGCACAGTGGGAATAACTAACTCTCCCTTTAGCTGCCCTTTAGGCTGAGGAAAGTCCTGTTTTCTCAACAGCAGAAAGGAGAATTTGCTTAAAATACCATGGACCTATTAATATTTTTTAAAAGTTGGAAAAATACTCTTTTTTCATCTTCCACATGAGAAAAATCTGCAGTAGAAACAGCACAAAATTGAAACAGATAAATGAGCAAATTCATGGCAAGTTGTCTGTGTCTTGTGTGTCTCTCAGCTGCATAAAGGGGAAAGTTGTATGAGGAAAAATGCAATTACTTCAGTGCAAACACATCTGAACTACTTTCTTGAGTGCCACTCCATGTCTCTTGCTGGGTGTGATTTACCAGACCAGCCCTGGCAGCTTTTGGTGTCACACAGATTTATGAACATTACTCTGTGAACTGCACTGGGCAGTGACATCACAGCTCCAGAGGACGTGGGTGCTGTGTCATCAATGATCTCAGTCACTCTGCTCTGTGCTGGCCTTTGGTAATGTTTGTTCAGTAGGGTTTTTCTTCAGATAGAGCTTCTCAAGCCCTGGCAGTGTCAGACTGAAAGCTGAGAGCAGGATCCTGTTAACTCTGCAAAGTCTCAGACCTGGTAGTTTGAACAGAACTAACTCTTTGAATATAGTGAGTTTATTAAAATGAGGTTTCTCATGCTTCTTTTTTATCATCACAGCATAGAAGAAATGAATTAATTTTTTATCTTTTGTTAAGGCATGATTCCCTGTGCTTTTTCCTAATGTATTTCCCCCTGATCTCTCAGAGTGCTGTTTGGATCATCCTGCCAGCTCTGCAGGTGGTGAGTCCTTCATCTTCCCCTCTCATGGAGAAGACTCAGGTCATTGCTAATAAACTGTGAGCAACAAAAATCAGTTACAGAAAACTATTAAAATTGCCCAAAAAGTCAATTTACAGAGGTGAATAAGGAAAAAAAAATGCTTATTGCAATCACATCCATGGAGTACAAAAAGCCTTTGTGATGTAAAGGAATGACAGCATCAGGAGAAGTTTGCTATGCACTGAGGACATAATGTTATAGTGATCGCCAGTCACATCTACATATGCAAAAAGGATAATATTTTGCAGTCCAGGGAGCTGATAACCCTGATACCTCTGTTCTGCAGCTAGAAGGGCTGTGCACAGTTCTAGCAAAGATCATGAAAGTTTTTGAAGAGCAAGAGTGATCTCAGACAAGTACAATAAAAATGATCATATAAGGAGTTGCTTCTAAAGAGACAAAATCTGAAATGTATATGTTCATATGTATATGCTGTAGAATGCCTCTTGTATTTCTTGCTGCAGGACTCTGACTCCAAGAGCTCTGTTTATAGCTAATATTAACTAAGGAATGAAGCTGTGACTATCTCCAAGAAGTGTAAAGGAGTGAGCAATGATGGAGAGAAATGGGAATGTTGGATTGAGGGCTACAAAAGAACAGTGTGATAAAAGGAAGCATAGAACAAGAAAAGTACAGGCTGTGTATCAAAAAAGAACTTCCTAATAGCTGGATCTACTGGACAGGGCAACAGTTTCCTAAGGGAGAGAGCAGAAGCCCTGTTATTTCAATCATTTAAACAAAACTGGACAAAGCCCTGGAGAATACATTGTAAGGAACAATCATATGCCACCCCCTGGGAATGGATAACATGACCTGATAAAGTCTTTTCCTAGTGGTTGTGGCCATTCTCTTCAGATTGAGAACTTGTTCTGGGCATGATTTGTCTTGGGACTAGATGTGATGTGAGCCTCAGGTCAGTCCTCTGATTGATTCAGAGAACCAAGCAGAGAGGAGAAAGGGGAGGAAGAGAGTGCAGGGACAGTCAAAAATAGAGCTCATGGGGAAATATTGACTCAGAAGTCAACTGTCAACTGCTGCCCAGCTGGAATCCAGCACAGAGCTGCTGTTGGTTTTGGGAGGAGGCAGGAATGGTACACTAGACACAAACCTGAAATACCAGAATCACTCTGTTTAAAGGTTGTCTTCTCACAGAGCTGGAGAAGAACCTCTCCTCTCTTTCCAGCCTCTTTTCTGAAGCAGAGGAAATTTTAGGGATAAGCTGAGGTGCTGTTCTATCTGTACAAAATGAACTGGTGAGTGTTGGCATCCTTGATTTCTTGGGAGGTGGTAAACCAGGTGGAAGTTACCTCAGCTGCTCTGTTACCTTATTCAAAAGAATTGCCAGGTACTGCAGACATCTCCTATCTGAGCAGTAAAAATGGAGGCTAAGTTCAACAATGGGAGGTTTGAGATAATCAGATCTTCTGTGTCAGGTATATAAACAGGAAGATTGTGATTTCATGGGGCCATTTGAAGTTTTCCACTTCCTCTCATTTAATTTTTTAGCAAACCCCTTTATAGTGTAAATTTTAAAGAAAAAAAAAAAAAGGAAATATTCACATTCTAAGGAAAAATAATAACAAACACAAGCAAACACAGAAATCTCAATTTTTTTTTTTTAAAGCAACATCTTCCAAATTTTGTCTTTTGCTAGAAACAAGATGTTCCTTGGTGAGCAGCTGTGGTCAAGCCTGGTTTCCTGTGACCTCAAAAACATCCCTGGGTCTCTTGAGCCCTGATTTGCATCTTCATCCTTGCAGGCAGATAGATATTCCATCTCAGGCTGTTTCATAAGGTGATGGAGACATTCCTGCAGTTCTCTCCCATGCCTCTCCATCTCACCCCACTTTCCAGTACCTCCAGCTCCTATTTCTTTTCAGTAACTGGCCAGAGAAGGAGCTGATCCCAGCTGCAGCTCAGCCTGCACTATGTGTGTGTTGGTTTTTAGGCCCTTTTATGTACATTCACAGATTGGCCAGATGGCAGGCCCAGCAGAACAGATCACTATCAAGTTCACATTACAGTTTCTTCTAAGTGGTGGAAACTGGTGAGCAGCTAGCTTCAAAGTTATCATGGAGGAAAAACAGATGGTCAGAAATACAGATATAGATGGCTCATCCTTACCAAGAAATGAGAAAAACAGAGAACTAATTAAAAAAAGGGAAATTTTTTATGCCTTGGTTTAATCTCATAAACCTATTCCTTATTGCCATAACCCACTGGGTATTTAAAAGGGCCAAATGTGACCAAATCATGTTTTTGCATTATGCAAAAACAAAGCTCAAAAGAGAGGAGCTGTTTCCTGCTGCATTTTGAAGCTGTTTTCCCTGAACATATTGGAAGTTTGATTTCAAGATCAGTAAGAAAAGAAGTCCGTCCTTGTTTTGGGGAGAAAAACATCAGTGGAAGCCTGTTGCATTGCTGCCACCCAGAACAGATCTTCTGCAGATTTGATATAAAAGAAAGCAGTGGGTGCAATCTCCAAGGTGGCATTACCTTAATTCTGCAGGACATGGAAGAAATTGTAACAGACCAGGGATGGGCCAGGATGAGAGGCCATGCCAAGCTTGTTGAGGGATTTAGGATTTGAGGTTGCATCTGGGCAAGTCAGATTTTTTATCTTCTCCTGTGATGTCCCTGGATTCCCAAGAGGAGATGATATGTATTGCTATGTGTTCCTGTGGGGAGACATGTGCCATGCTTTGTCCTGGCATTAGAGACTTGTCTTTTGAGCATAGAAGGGGAGGATGTCTTTGAGGATGGAAGGGGATGTGCAAAACTAAGAGAGATTGTTCATCTGAAGACTACAGTGAGATCAATCAACAAGGGAATAAAACAAAAAAGAGGTCCTGGTGATGTTTGAAGAGAAAGGCAGCAGGGTTCATGGGGAGGTCAGATGTGGGAGAGGGGAGGGAGCAGTCAGCAGTGCCCCTGTGCCAGGAGCGTGGTGCAGTTAGACAGCAGCTCTCATCCAGGTAACAGCAGCTCTTGATTACCTCACAGGGGAAAGTCTTTGTCCTGGTGAATGAGCTACTACCAGTTAGTTAGATGAAGTCTCCCTGATCCCTCCTGAAAATCTCTTTCATCTGCACCACAAAGGCCACATTGTTTCTTCTCCCTGCTGAAAGCTGACAGTACGAGCAGCACATCCAGCAGACACAGCCTGATCCTTGTGGCAGTTCCTCTGACGTAGGTGAACCTCTGAAGTGAAGTGTGTGACATCAGGAAGATGTTTTCATCTTTTACACTTGCCCATCTGAAGAACAGGTGTCATTGTCCTCTCCTCATTATCTCCTGGCCTGGGCTGCTGCCAGCATGAGTAAGAAGGGTTTGAGTCACAGGGATGGAGAAGTTAATTTCTTTCTGAGGACTGTTGTCAGAGACGACCTGGCCCAAATACCCATCATGGGGATGAATGATGTGTAGATGAATGAAGGGAGAAACCTCCTCCTAAGAGAAATAAGGCATCCCTCATGAATAATGTAGAGCATTGCTTTGACATTCAAGACATCTAAGACTTGTTGCATGTGTAATGTGAACGTGAATGAGGCTCAGCTGCTCTGCAGATTCACTCTGGCCTAAGCATGACCTATAACTAACTCACCACTGCCACAGTTTTTATTTTTTAACACTGGCCATGTACTTGGCCTGGTACCAATGCACATCTAGAGACAAACCTCTCTCAATCTCTGACAAAGCCCAACAAAGAAAACCACTCAGAAAATGCATGCAGGCTCTATCTGTGCTACTAAGTGAAGCAGGACCTGTGTTCTGTAGGACACAGAGGCCAGCAGAGATGACAGACTGAGTGCCAGAAATAGATAAACACTTGTACTGCACCAGGAGGGTGCTCAGTTCCACTGGACCCTGGGCAGTGCTAACCTCCATGTGTGGACCAGGCACGAACTTTGCCTGGGACAGTGCTGGTTATTCCAGAGGGAAGCCATAATGGGCTGGGCTGATGATAAGAGTGGGAACATCATGGCCTGGTGGTGCAATTCATCCTCAGAATCACATAATTGTTAAGGTTGTAAAAGATGTTTAAGTTCAAGTCCAATGGTCAACCCAGCACCAATATCAGGTTTACCATTCAACCATGCCCATGTTTTCTGAACACTTGACTGCTTCCCTGGGCAATCTGTTCCAATGCTTTATATAGTTTTCATTAATTTTTTTTCCCCTAATATCTAACCTAAAGCTCCCTTGGCAGAACTTAAGCCCAGTTTAGTCTGCTAGAGTAGATACTGCCTTGCAGTGGTGGAGATGGCTACTATGTAGATGCAACACATTGAGTATATTCAGGATTTTTTCCCATAATGTTTTCTTTTTGTTACAGATTTATTTATTCCAAGCAGTCTGTACCACTACAGTAGCACGAATTTAAGATTCTTTTTGCCCTAGAAGCAAAGTATTATTTCAGGGAATTTGTGTTGGAGGACAGGACACATGTTACAGACCTGTCTGTACCCTCCAGCTGAGTGTGGTGCAGAAATGACTGATGTAGATCTAAGCAAGCTTCTCTGTCCACATGAAGCTGTAAAGTGTCAGAGATACTTGCTTGGGGCTTGAATGCAAGATGGCATTTTTTGTGGATAAAAGATCTGTAAAATCATGAGTGACACAAAGAAGGGGAATGGGGAACGATTGTTCCTTGTCTCTTCCAAAGAGGAGGAGATACCATTGCCATCAAATGATAGCAATGAAAGGGAAGTAAAGGAGCAATGGCAATTTTTTAGAGAATGCATGGCTGTTCTATGAACCTTCTTGCCACAAGGTGTTAAAGACATTGAAGGGACAATGCCCAAGCTCATGGAAGAGAAATGCATTTTGCTAAACCCATCAAAAACTGGCTTGGGAAATCCCTGAGCACCAGATAATGGAGCTGGGTACGTGAATTCTTGGGGGGAAAGTCACATGTAATTCTAGCATTCCTATGCTCTTCCTCAGCCCTCTGCTTGTGGTCGCTGTTGGATTCAGGGTAGCTGTGCACAGAGTTGCTCTCCATGTTCTGGTTGTGGGCTGGCACAGCAGGACAATGTCTCTTTACAACACAGAGAAAGATGCTGGGGTTGTCCCCACATGGACCTCATAGAGATTGTAATGAGTAGTTTCTCTCTGTGTCTCATCTGAAAGGCACCATAGAAAAATAAGCGTTGAAGAAGGCTCTAAGTGGTTTTTCCTCAGACCTTTATAGCTACACTCTGGCAAACAAGACAAGAGAATTCTTTTTTTCTTCTAGAATTACATGTAGGTGCACATGTTCTTTGAGAGTTTTTCATCAGAGAAAGCACAAGGCCTGGAAAAAACAAAGACAGGGGAGATCCCAACAGAGAACTGATGTGGTGCCAGCCCTTACAGTGTGATCCTTTTCTTCTCTTGCCTGCACCTTCCTGCAGTTCTGCTTGGTCTGTAGCCCAGCTATTCCATGACTGGGAGGAGATGGATTTTGTGGTGTGTTGGTGCTTCACAGTCCAGAACTGGAGTAACACTGAAACATGACTTTTCTTCATGCCAAGCTATTCTTCTTGGTGCCAGCTCAGATGATCTCTGTCTTGAAAGCCTAAGCAGCTGGGAGGGGTTTTGAAAGTGAGGGAGAGTACTAATGACATTGCTTCCAGTCAGGGTGAGAGTTATTTAGACTTTCCTTGATCATTGAAACGATATCTCATTAAACACCAGACAAAACTGCCTGCTGTGGTCACATTTCTGCATTGTGGTACCTCAATAAACCAGTTACTATACTAGAGTAGGATGGGTGGTGTTTGCTTAGGTGTGGTGCAGTGTAAAGCTCCATCTGTACCTTTCTCACTCTTAGCTCTGTGGCCTGTTAAAGGATGCATGTCCTGTACCCAGTACTGAGGTCTGCTGCTTGATCTTTCTCCTGTACCATAGAAGAGAGAGAAGCCCTGATGTCATCAGTAATGTTTCTGTTTTTCTTTAAGCCTTGTGTTTCTTAATGATGGCACAAAGTCATCTCTTTATACTCTGCTAAAGGGCAGTGACTTTTGTGTGGAGGAAATCAGGAAGAATTTTGGTAGCAGGAATCTGCTACCAAGGCAGTTACTTCTGTTTCTGCCTTTACCTGATGCAAGTAAAACCCAACTGTCTGGAGTAAAAACCAACTACCTGACTCTGACCTGTGTCCTTTCCCAGCATTATTGCTCCTTTGTGCCCCTCTCCCTCTTCCCCTTTTTCCCAGAGGCAGTCTCTGATGTTAAGAAGACAGTGGTTTGCTTTAGACTTGAAAAATACTGAATTTCACAGAACATACACTGCTGCAGTTTGCTTTCCATGTATTACTCTGCACACTGCTGGATAGATCCTGCAATGCTTAAGAAATGGAGAGTAAGGTCTGTCTTTGGTGCATTTTCACACCCCTGATTTCAGTGTGTTTAAGGCAATGGCTAGGGTGTCTATTCCTTAAAGTCATCTTGTATAGGAAAATCTGTGACTATGATCCTCTATAAATTAATCTATTTGTAGAGTCTTATTCCAGCTTCATGAATAGAGTCCTTACTTTACTCCAGATTCATAGTGAAAATACAGTAAGAGACATTTATCTGATATTTTGGAAGGTGAGTATGACTTGGGGCCCAAGAGAAGTCAGAATTTCTGGATTTTCTGTCTACCTATGAGAATTGGAGAGAAACTAAAGTCTGCTGGTGTCTGTGTTTCCCTATCTGTAAAACAGGGATATGGACAGATTTATATCTTATGGGATATATAATTACAGAGTCTGTGACAAATCTTAGAAATTCAACTGTGAGCATGTAAGCACATACTATTAATGTTTCATGATGTCCCCAAACTGTTTCTTAGGGATATCTTTAATGAGAAGGATATAGTGAGATCAAAAGAAACCTTTTTTCACCCCAAATATTTTTTTTAGAACCCAAAGTAATAGTTGTTTCCACCAACTGCTATCTCTGCAACCATCTGGAAAATCACATTTTCTGAAGCTTTCCTTCTTTTTATCATCTGTAACTAAAGCTATAAAATAAGAGACATCCCTGGTTTAATTAACACCCCTATAGTTCAAAAGCTGATCTTAGTAATGAGAGGCAATTATAGCCTTTATTGAGGGAGTCAGGTGGAACTAACCCAGCATGAATCTGGTAAGACACTTCCCTTTCCAGGTACTTTGGTGTTTTTTATGATGAACAGTCTACCTAGCTCAATACAACAGGTGAATCTCTTTCCTTTATAACCTGGAAAAGAACCTCCTATTTTTAGTTTTGTGCTTCTTTTGTAAAGTGGTTTTTACAACCCATCCATCAACAAATACCAACTGACCTAAGAATAAACCTGTTGCTTTTTGAAAGGGATTCTTGCTGGTTTTCTTGTTTTATTTTCCTTGTCTACTCTTGCTTTACGTTTTGAAAGTTGCCTAGTGTTCATATTTCAGTTCTAGTAAAAGTGCAGACTCTGAGATGCAGCCCCATCCTGAGAAGAGGGTAGAATTCTGGGTTCTGCACCTCAGCTGGTGTGGCAGAGCTACAGAAGATCCAGAGAAGGACATGGAAATGATGAAGAAAATGTGACTTTTGCTATATGAGCTAAAAAGGCTGTGGCTTCAGTTTAGACAGGAAAAAGCTGAGAGCAGAGATAAAGCTGAGTTTACATGAAAACATGAAGGTGGTAGATAAGGAAGATTTAGAACTTCAATTCTGTAACTAAGGTGTTCTAGCTGAAACAAGGAGATATCCTTGAAATTAAAATATACCTTTTTTTACATAGCAGATAGTGAGCTTCTGGAATTTGTTGCCACAGGAGATTGCAGAGGAGGTATGCAGTGTCAACAGTTTTGAAGAAGAATTAGAGCAACTCAGAGCAGCAGGTCCATGACCTGAGTCTAAAGGTTCTGGGCAGGGCTCCTCAGTGCTCCTGCCTCAGTGGAACCTCACATCAGGCCTGTCCTCCAGCTTCAGATCTGTAATAATGTGGGTCTGCTGAATGTCCTGTGTTTTATCTGCCAACCCTCTATGGGTATCCTGATATCTCAGGGGTCTGGTATAAAGCTAGATGATTCTTTCTGGAAAACTGATTTAAACCCTCAATATCTCCAATGCAGGCTCCTACACTGAAGACAGTCACTCAAGGTGACCATCATGATTAGGATGTCTTCCTTTGGCTGTTTACAGGTAGTTGTCTGCCAGTGCTGTGGGTGTCTAAATTCTTCTGCAGTCAACAGATGTCTAGTCAGTCTAATGGGGACCTAATGAACATGATCAATGAACAGTCAGAACTGTCATTTCAACTTGCCAGACTTGGGATGGCCAGTGAAATAACTCACTACTGCCTGTTTGCATAGAATTTCTGTTGACTGTAGAGTTTGGACACATAGAAAACTTGCAGATACATAAATGTAGGTATATTAATCGTGAACAGAGTTCTGTCCCAAGATTTCTGTTATAATGATTGTAGAGGAATAGTTGTCTCCTGAGAATAACTCACTGGCCTGTTTTAGACACCTTTGTGTACACAACAGGAGCTGCCCTTGTGAAGTACAGAGTTCCACTCACTGACTGTAAAGGGGCTCTAGACAGTGGTACCCACATGGTGTATGGACATGATGGCCAAGTGGGTCCCAGCCATCTCATTTTGGAGACTTTGGTACAGTCTCTGAAAATCTCAGCAGTAAGAAATGTAAATTTTTAAAGCAATGTAATCTCAATAGGTGTAATTATAATACCAAAACAGCCCCCTGCTTATGGGCTGATTTAGAATAAAGGTTTAGCCATGATTTTACCATCTGAAAGCCATGCTGTGAAATGTGGTACATCCTCTATCCTTGGATTAGTTTAATATCCTAATGAAATTGCCTTTGCAATACTGTCAAAGCTGTCCAACTATGGCACAAACTGGTAAGTTTTTTATTTTTCTAGTAGGTAAAGATAGAATGGATTAAATCCCTAAATTCCTGTGGTGTTCCAGCAGTGAGTTACTTTCATTAGGTGTCTAGGAGAAAGGCTTTTTGAGTATGGGACAGTTTGAAAAGGAATTTCTTTGTCTGGTAGGCCTGTGGATGTCGTTAACTCCATGCTATCAGCAGACACAAAATTTGGATGCCATCACTATACTCTGGTTTTGGGACAGAGCAACACCAACTACTCTCAAAAACACTCTGGGAAAGTCTATTTCCAAATTTTTCACTATTGCTTGTGACACTGAATAGACATGAAATTTCTCCAGTTAGTCAATGTGATATAACCTTGTTTAGGAGACTCAGCATTGTTTGAGGTAGAATGGGTTGCCCATTCTTTCACCTTCCCACTCGTGCGTGAGCATTGCTGTTCTGTGCCTTATTGACTCCAGACACAGGGCGTGGGTGAGGAGGAATGGGAGGATGGTGTGGCTGCAGTGGCCCTGCAGCTTCGGATCTGGCGCCAGAGCGATTGGCGTGGCTTGCGCCATGGGGGAGCCATCTGCTGCTGCTCTCAGCCCTGCTGACTGTCCTTGTTTCCATCCCCCTGCCAGGTTACGGACATGCTGCCCCAGGGACGGATGCAGGGAAGGCTTTCTGCATGTTCTACGCAGTGCTGGGCATCCCTCTGACACTCGTCATGTTCCAGAGCCTGGGCGAGCGCATGAACACCTTCGTCAAGTACCTCTTGAAACGCATCAAAAAGTGCTGTGGCATGAGGAGCACCGAGGTCTCCATGGAAAACATGGTCACTGTGGGTTTCTTCTCCTGCATGGGGACACTCTGCATTGGAGCAGCAGCCTTTTCCCAGTACGAGGAATGGAGCTTTTTCCATGCTTACTATTACTGCTTTATAACATTGACTACGATAGGGTTTGGAGACTATGTGGCCCTGCAGACCAAAGGGGCCCTTCAAAAGAAGCCTCTCTACGTGGCTTTTAGCTTTATGTACATTCTAGTGGGGTTGACAGTCATTGGGGCATTTCTAAATCTGGTTGTTCTCAGGTTCTTGACCATGAACAGTGAGGATGAGAGGAGGGATGCTGAGGAGCGGGCGTCCCTGGCAGGGAACCGCAACAGCATGATTATCCACATCCAAGAGGACTCCCAGCATGGTCGGCCACGGTACAAGGCTGAAGTGACAGACCTGCAGTCAGTTTGTTCCTGCATGTGTTACAGGTCCCACGAGTACACCAGCCGGGTGGTGTCCCACCAAAATTCGTTCAGCTCGAAGCTGAACCCCCAGTACTTTCACTCCATCTCTTACAAGATAGAGGAGATCTCGCCAAGCACATTAAAAAACAGCCTTTTCCCATCTCCTGTCAGCTCCATCTCACCTGGGTTGCACAGCTTTACAGATAACCACAGGCTGATGAAACGGCGAAAGTCCATTTAAAGGGATTTGTCTTATTTTGCTTTCCTTGTTTTTCCCAGTTCTTTGTTGTTTTGGGTTTTTTGTTCCTTGAGTGAGACGGAGCGAGGCCAAAGGGAGTAGAGCAAGCCAGTCCTCCTCTGAGACTCAGCTCTTGAGCATGAAGCATGGATTATTACTGTTCCAGCAAAGTATGCCTTACATTACCCCCTTGGTGGATGTCAGAGGATTCAAGGTGACGTGAAGTGGGTACCAAATCCAAAGTTGCACACACAGCTGGGAGCCTTCATGTGCCGCTGGCACTCCTGACCTAACAAACTTTTTTCCTCACGAGCAGGTTGCAGTGTGTGTGTGTGCTGTGTGAGTGCGGGTGCGTGTGCGTGTGTGTGCGTGTGCAGTTCCACAACCAGTGCCATGTGACAAAAATTAAAGCATCAGGTATTATTTTTTCTTTTGCCCTTGAAGCAATTGTGTTCCAGCCTGCTTTTTTTAGATTGCTTCCAAAAGGAATGGGGAGGGTGAGAGGGGAGCCAATTTGTTTGGTTTTTTGGGTTTTTTTTTTTGCCAAGACAAGCATGCGCCATAAGCAGTCAATATACCAGATGTATCATGGTATCAAATTTTTTAAATGCTAGATTTTAGATTGTATTAACATTTTAAAAAAGACAGGAGAAG
>JANRGV010041736.1:0-20933 GCA_024734035.1 Alethe castanea
TACACAGGGTATCCATTTGTTTTACTTGTTACCTGAATTTTCCTACAGAGTCATTGATAATGAATGAACAGTTCTTTTTCCTTTGGAAAAGGGATAAAACAAATTATTCCCAAAGCTTTTGAAAAGGGGGGAAATTTGTGTCTAGTTTGGTTTTGAGATTTTTTAGGGGGGAAGTGGGATAGTTTCATTCTTAAATAAGTAATATGATTCTGTCTATTAAACAAAATCTTAGCTATTTTTCATTACTTCCTGTGTTCTGAGTAACTGCAGTTCAAATACTGATTTCAGTTTGCAAGTAGTACGTGTTTGACTGACACTCACTATTTTTAGAGGATATACATGTCACATCCTGTAATGAAATTGAGCTTGATATTAGTTCAAGCCTAATATCAAGCTGAAGTGAATTAGTTGAAGTGTCAGAAGCCACATGCTTATTCTGTGCAGAGAAGGGAGTGGTGATTAGTCATGTTATGTCAGCTGCAGCAGTTGGACAGGAAAGAGGAATGATTTAAATACACACTGAAAATGAAGATAGCTCTGCTTTTCCCATTAAACTGTTTGCAGGACTGATGCATGAAAACATTTGTTCTTCAGCACTCAGAGTTGTTGTCCACCTACAATAGCTGGAAGAGACAAGTGATATGATATGTGACATCATATCTTTACTTTGCTGATATGTACTTTGCATTTCTAAGCAATTTTCTATGCAGAGTTTTAGAGCTGAATTCCCTTTACAGCATCAGAGCAGTATCACAGGCAGGATTCTGACCAAGACTGAAGAAAATCAGTGGTTTGGGTCTTATGGAGGGAACAGAAATGAACTTCAAATCCAGTTTTAGTTTTGTGGATCTAGTCTTGACTCAAGAAGTGCCCATGCCTAGCCCATACAAGTATTGTTTTGGCTAAATAAATCCACATTAGGATTTATAGGAACAGAACAGCAACCAGGACATTATTGTCTGCAAGTTCAGCAAAGAAGAATTGTTTGGTTAGAACTGGGCAGAGCTCATGGCCTTTAGTTGTTAAAAAGCTCCATCCCACAAATTACCAACCTTGCTCCTTGGGAGTTAAAACTAAGAGAATGATGGACTAGTTCATGCTTATTTCATCCAAGGGACTGCTAAGTAAGGCTAAAAAATTACAGGGAAAACAAAATAGTCAAATGATGATTTTGAGGGCCACAGGTGGACACAAGCTAAAATTGGGGAAATCTGCTTTTTAACAGGCTTTTGGAAAAGAATAGGACTGATGGTATCTTCTGATCTCTCCACTTCTTCCTGTATGACACCCCTTTCTGTCTTAGAACATGACAGATCTGGTTTAGCTCTACATTGAGAAAAGACCTGTGACTGTCTTTGCCAAAGATCTCTTGCTGCTCCAGCCACTATCAGGGAAGGAAGAGAGGGGAGTGAAAAGAGACACAGAGCAGATCAGTGTTATGTGATATGAAGCTGCATATGAAATAATGGTAGCTGAAAACTGACCTAGAAATTATGGCCAGGAGCAACTGGACTTCATGAATCCCTCTGTTTTTTTAGTGTCCACCTATTGAGTTAATAGAAGGATTTGAATTGCAGCCTGTTCCATATCCAGCATCTGAGCTGGCCAAACAGGTGGTTTCCCTGACTCCAGCACCACTGGTCTGGGTTTTACACTCAATTCAATAAATGGTAAATTGGGTCAAATTCTGCTTTGATGAAATCAGTGGCAGATGTCATTTGACTGTGATCTTGTCTGCACTCAGGCCACTTTCTGCTCTTCTCTCCTTGTAAAAGAGGAGTGAATGACATAATGACTCATTTTAAAGCCCCTGTGCTGCCAGGGTGATACTGTGGGTTTAGAGTAAATGAAATTTCAGGCTAATTTGCTTTAGTGTAAATGAGCACCAGGGCCATGAGGTTGTTTGGACTGAGTCAATGATGAGATCTTGTGTGAGAATGAGTTGCCCAACAGGTTTTATTTGCTCTGTGGCTGAAGGGGACCCTCTGCAAGGATGCAGGAAGACAGCACAGCACAGTGCAGGTGAGGGGGAGGCAGGGATGAGCCTTCCTGAAGTCTGCAAACCAGCAGGCAGGTGACTGAAATCTGATGGGAATAATATCCATGACATAATGCCAGGGGATGAAATTGGAAAGATAAGACATCCCTTGGGACAGATTGAGAGGCAGAAAAAAACTTATCCTGTTTTCCAGGTAATACAGGAATGGTTAACTGAAATGTGGCTGATGGCACTTTGGACTGATGTGATCTCAAGTTCTCTGCAGGCTTAAGTGACTTTCTCTCCTCTTTCTGAAATAAGAGCAGCAAAGTCCCTCAGAAGTTTTTCTCATTACAGAGGATTTATTCAAGATTTTGCATCTCCATCTGCAGTCTGAATGTCTTCAGTGGTTCACTGCCTCGTGTGGTGTGTGAGGTACTTGAGAAGTAAGGTACTAAATCAAATAAACCATTTTATAGCTGTATTGCAGAGTTAAATGGGAGCGGCTTGCTGAGACATAACACATATTTTGTAAAAATAGCTAGAAACTTGTTTCCTTTCAGTGGTTACAATTAAGGCTTTTTTTCAGAAGACAAGTGGAAGAAAGGCTGTTCAATTACACAGAGGGCTGCAGAAATGCCATTGAATGAATCATTTAATCCTTTTAAGTACAATCATCTTCCAATTTTCCCTGTTTCGGATATTTCCCATCTTACATAACACGTCCAAGCATAAAAGGGAAAGGTTAGTTACAGCTTCTTTTGTGCTCCCTGTCAGTCTGTTCTTGAGAAATACTTGAACACAGAAGTAAGCCCCTCATGTACATCTGTATTTGCCTAACACACATAGATGTGTATGGTAATTTATTCAATATCTGCAGTATTAATTCTGGCTGTGATTCTCTGTGCCTTGCATTTAGGACTTGGTCAACTATGGCCAGCATAGCTCCCTGAAAAATAATACCAGAGGACATCTAGGATTCCATTCTAGCAGAATTTTTTAGACCTCAGTATCCACGAAGAGGTAGTGGCTGACAGATTAGGGTTTAACCACAAAGTAAAAATGTTTTCCAAGCTGCAAAGTAACCTGGGAGGTGTCACTGCTGTCCAAAAGGAAGGAATAAATTAATTTTGCTCATAGGCTGCAGACATAGCCCACACCAGCAGCCACGTCTGAAAATTGTATACATCTAGTAATGGGATTTATAACCAGGATTGGTTTACCACTTTTACTAAATGGTATCTGCTGTAGTTGTGGATATTTTTTTACAAGTAAGAAGTACATAAACATCATAACATGAATTGCTTGCAGGAAGAAAATTGGTTGCTTTTTCCCTACAAAACAGTCATCTATTTTGTTTATTATTCCTGTCACTGTCTATATTTAGCATTATAAAGTTTCCCTTTTGCACTACAGTAAATACTGAAGACCTTACCTAATTTTTTATGTAATTTGCATATGCTACTATGCAGTTTGTATCTGTTTTGTGAAACCATCTCTGTGTGTGTGTGCAGGGACTCTTACTCATCTGATTATGTTTGAATCCTCTTCAGTTTTTAAATTTCAAAGAAAAAATTAGTCAGGTCTTAGCATAGTTAAGCTAAATTGGAATTTAATGACAGCATTTTAAAATGTGTTTATTTTGTGCTTCAATGTGTGCCCCAGTGCTAAATTTTAGCATGTACTTGCACGCCTTTCTGGAGGGAGGAGTATTTTATGTGCTGCATGAATTGAAGATTAGTGAAAAATTATATTCAGTGGAAGTATTCCTGTAAATGTAAGACCAACATTTATGAGCACTACATCCAACATTGTCACTGGGGCTGTGTCTGTGTACCCTTTGGTGTCTTTTTAAAATACAGTCAATATAACAGACTCATTCTGGTACTTAATGGTGAGCATCACAAGCCACACAGTCCATCAGTCCAGGTATTTCCACTGGTGTCAGAGAAAAGCTCTAACTGGTGATGGTGGGGAAATAGGCTCTTTTATCATCTTTTTGTGATCTGCTTACCAGTGAGGTTGCAGGAATTGTACAGTTGTCCATCTCCTCAAAGGAGGAGCTCTTACTGACAGACCTTTGGCCCCAGATGCCCTTGTGTTTTGCAGTGTTAGCTGGCATAATTCTTCTTCATCCCTCTTCATTGTAATTTGACTTCTGGGAAATTTGTTTAGTATTGATTTAACTTCATTTCTGGTAAAAGAAGACCTGAGAGCTCTGTATAGCTGTCTGTAATAATGGAATATCCTCAATATCTGATTAATACAGCTGGGAATTATATTTTTGCTCTACAGTCAAAACAATAAATGAGGGGCATCAAGTCAGACTGCAGTGAGAAACTTTTCAGGGTGTCTGATATATTGAACTTGGACTGACCAAAACAACTGCACAGAAAATGTTCTCTTTTATTTAACTCTTTTTTCCAGTAACCTTCTTAAAGGAAAAATACCAGATAGGCTACCTGAAATCCTAGTTTAACCTTTTGGTATTTCTTTAAGCAAGGTGATCTTTTAAGTAACAAAACACATTGAATATTCAAAGTTTTTTTCAGTGCCTTTCAGGAAGATGGGCTTAGAGATGGTTTAAGAAAGCTTCAACTGCAATCCTGATGGGTGATACGGAGTCATTGGCCACACTGTTCTGTATCACAGGGGAGCCAGGCAGACACATCTGGATTCAAATGAAAGTTGATATACCCCTGCCTGAGGGATGGGGGATGGGAGTCAGGAGTGTGTGCTGCTCCCTGGCAGTGCAGGGAAATCATGGAAACCCCACAGTGTCTGGGAGATGTCCAGCAGGAAAGGAGTGACTTGTGTGTGTGAGCTCTTGTTCCTGGAGGCGGGGGCTGAGCTCACTGGGGTGCCATTGCCACCCCAGGCCAGGTATCCTCCGGCAAAGCAGACTGAGAATTCCCTTGTCTGGCTAGATGGCAGGCTGCACTGATCTATTTTCTCATTGTGTTTTCTTCCTTGGGGAAGCTGAGGCCACAGGGCCCATGGGACAGGGCAGAAGGGGTCCTGAGTGTCACCCAAAGAGCACAGCCACGTGGGACAGATGTGATTGCACAGAATGTGGTGGAGGAGCAGTGCCAGAGCACACAACTCTGAGTACAAACAAGCTGCTTTTGCTTTTCTCTTTTTGTTTTTAAATCTGGTTTGTGCCATGCTGTCATGATGGTTACCACTTCCTTTGTGTTTTGAAGTAGATCAGTGGGTTTGTTTTTGGGTCAAGACAAAGGGCTTGACAGCCCAGGAAACAAATTACTTGTATTTCCTCCCCTGTTCAAGCTTTGTCACAGAAGTTGTTCGCTGTAGAAGAGACTTTTTTTTTATGTCTGTCACTGAGCTGTGTCAATGTCAAAATATCTGGAGCAGATAAATAGGTATTTTATCTCTACATAGTTCAGCAGCAACTTGCTGCATTCAGCTTGTTTTCCCGGTAATAATTTGGTATATTACTGGGAGGGCACTGCCATCTCTTCTTATAACAGCCCCTCTCTTTGACAAATAGCAGGCATCTGAGGAAGACCTCCTTCAAAGAATGAGGGCTGCCAGTTTGGGAGCAGCTGTAATAATTGCACCATTAATACTAATAAGCTCTTGCTTCAATGTCATAGCAGCCAAGTGTGTTTTTACTGAAGCAGAATTCCTAATTTCTCTAGCAAGAAACATATTTTCCATGTCTCCTTTACATGGAAGGCACAAGTGGAAGGTGATTACATCAGAAATCATCCATTTTGTCATGATACTGACTTTTATTTTCCATTGGGCCCTTTTAAGTTTTGTATTTTACAGTCTGTGTCAAAGACCAATTCTGGTCAAGACTTACTGCACACGGATGAGCTATAAACAGAGTTATGGAAAAGGGCACTTGAGGCCTCTGTAAACATACATCACACTGTGCTTCTGAAAAGCCTGGACCCCATGAGTTTCTCAGTCTCCAGTTTCATTACTGTACCTTCTGCTCTTCTTTCAAGTAACTCTTTAAATCTCTGCTTTGGGGCCTTGTGGTGCTGCACAGTGTGTGTGCACCACTGCCCTTGTCGTCTTCCCAAGCCATGGCTGTGCTGAGTGCTCACAGAGTATCAAGGCTGAGCATTATCCACCATACAGTTCTCCACACACCAGCACTGCTTTTATATCCACTTGCTCTGAGCACACCTTGCTGGCTCTGGCTTATACTGACAAATGACAAAGCCATTTTGGCTGGGAATGTGATTTATCTCTGGGAAGCAGGATCAGGAAAACATCAGTTGCTTTCTCTTCGTCATTTCACTTGATGCCACAATCCTCTCTGACTATGTCTTTCTTTTAAAAATCTTTATATGTAGCATGGTAGACCAAACCAATGGTTAATTTTGCTTTAACTGTGAAATCATAACCAGTATTTTTAAATCAATAAAGGTAGTGCCAATTAAGAAAATCTCTGTCTATCAGGATATTCTTGTACTTGTCTATCTCTATTCAGTATTGGAGAAATACCCGCTGTTTAAATTGCAAGTGTGTGAGAGCTCTTGCTGAATGCCACAGCTGACTGAGCAGGGTGAAGGCTGATGCCTGGGCAGGGGAGGGCTCAGGTTGCTTGTGGCCACTTCTGTCTCTACGCTGTCTCAGAGACTGATCTTGTTCTGAAGTGTCTTGATCAAAATGCTGAAAATTTTGTGAGTAAGGAAACCCAGGGCTTGGAGAGAAGTGGGTAGATGGAATAACATGTTCATGATTAAATTCTGCTAACAAAGCTCACTTGTGGCAGGAGAGATGTCTGGTCCCTCAGTCTGGCTTACCAAGTACTGTTTCTAATTTGATGATGCATCTTAGAATGAGCCCCCAGTGAGGCTTCAATTTGAGCTCAGTCTCTGTGCTGTGAAGTTTAAGCTCCTGTTTTCTCTTAGAGGTGGGGTTGGTAGATAGCACCCACGTATTTCTTTTCCCAGCACCCTAAGATGGGAAAAAAAAATGTGGTAACGCTGTATCACTTACTAGGATTAAGGATATATATTCCCATTATGAATGTTCACTGATCTTTCCTGTGTTTTGTGCTCTTTCATGTGAAAAATACATGGAAAAAAGCCACTCTCATCCCCTAAAATGTCTAGTTGGGTTATCTTTGACGTTTAGGCTTCTATGGAGGACTATTTTTACTCACATGGAATATAAATCACTCTATTATTTATATTTTTGGTTTTTTTTTTTTTTTCAAAACTGTACAAGTTTAAAAAAGAGATTGTCATCCTGTTTTAAAAGGAGAGCTGTAGTTTTTTTGATTCTCAATGCTGCATTTCCACATGTGATTTTTTTTTTTTTCTTATCCTGGTACATCACATTTATTACCCCTTGCTCATCCTTTCTATTTTATGAACCATGAAAACTCTGAGGACCACAGTGAGGGGTTGGTAGCTGTCAAGCAATGCTCTGTGGTATTTCATATGGTGAGGGGCATCAGTACCATGCTTGGAAGATCAGCTTGATAAAGGGGACACAGAGTAGAAAGGTTGCACAGATGTTCTGGGACCTCAATTCTTGAATTTTATCAACCAGGAGTTTGATTATATTCTGAAAGCACTGAAGCAAAGAGTAAATATAAAGCTCTGTGACCAGAAATCCCTGCAGCAGATATATGCTGTGTGCAAAGTCTTACAATTAAACCACGGTGGTGCAAAATCTGCCTCCAAAGCATGGTCTGCAGAATCTGATGCTCACTTCTGTAATGCCCCAGCACCTCGGGCACGAAGGTGGGATTGCTGCTCTGTGTCTGGAGCAGGAGAGCCTCCCTTCCTCCTTCCACAGCTGCAGACACACTTTGTTGGCTCTGGATAACCTCTGTCGCTGTGCTTAATGTTGAGCATGGCACACACTGAATTTCTATGACTCATGTGCGTCTGTTTTCTGTATATTTGAAATTGTTGCTCATTTGACCATGACTAATAGATAGCTTGAGCAGAGATCTCTGAAGAGAGGCTATTCAAGCTGAGAGCACACAAAAAGCTTCATCTAATCAACCTACAATATGTACACATCATCTACAGTTGCAGTTGCATCTCCCCACACAGTCACTGCTTGTTTGACAAAAAGATGTATTTAGGTCAAATTTTGGATTAAACCAATTACAAAAAGGAATGTTTTGCTCAATTTGATCAAAACAAGAAGAGCCATACTGATTGAGAGCTATATACCAAATGCATACTGCAACAGAAGAGGATAAATGTTCATTTTCATTTGGCTTTTTATGCCAATAACGTTTGAGAGGTAAAGTATTAAAAAAAAGTTGCTGTGATATATTAATATTATGAGATACCTGACACTTGAAATTAACTTTGCCAGGTCAAGATAATGCTGAGATTACATGCTACTAATGCATTCTTGCCCTATCTGACCTGTTTGCTGGTTGGCATTCTTGCTTTACTGGACAAGAATATAGCAAATCAAATTTACACTAAAGTTTGTAAGGCTTAGAAGCATCTCTATAGTGGGAAAAAAATTGGACAACTTCCTACAGCTACTGTTAAATCAATTTATTGGCTTTTCTCTTTCAAGAACCATCAAACGTGTAGCCAGCCACAGGTGTTCCCGATTATATTGTTGTTTTGTTAAAGAATTGTTAAAATGGAGCTAGAGAATAATTTTCACTTTTTGAATAATTGGGCAAATTAATTCTTGGGTGCTTGGGTGTGCTACTGTACCTGGTAGTGGCATGAAGGCTTTAACACTTGTCTTCATCTGAGTGGAGGAAGAGACCTTGCTTTAAAAGGATGTGTTCCCTTTGACCTGAGGGACAAACAGGTGGACATTTCATCTTCTCCTGTGCTCCTGTACTCACTGGCTGTTGCCCTTTTTGGATTTACTCTCTGGGAAAGGTTGAAGCTGCTCTGCAGAATAGGATTGCTTTTACCCATCATGGCTGTGCAACTGTTGAAGTGCTCCCTGGATGCAACAGAGGAAACAGCCTAAAATTCCAATTTCATGTGGAGCCTTTTAGTCCTTGAAAGGAATTTCTGTAATTTTGGGGGTTTTTATTGTTGTCTGGATGAAAAGTTAACTGTTCAGTCATTGCATCTCTTTAATCCAGGTTAGGCTCATAAATGGTGCTGATGTTTCATGGTAGTGAGAAACACTAAAATTTAAAATATGTGCTTAATATGCTTAAAAGCACATATTTCTGTGTTGTCCTCCCCAGTGTGAGATTGATCTTCATGATGGATGCAGGGAAAGAAAAATGGTTTGAGAAAAAGTGTTCTACTTAATTTTTTGCAGTTCTATGCCCATTTTATTTCTTCAGACTGGATAAGAATAATCAGCATGATTCTCATGCTCCACTTTCATTCCCTTAAGGAGATTTCACACTGAAGTTTTTCAAGTGCTTCACAATCTACTTGTTACTTTGGATTAAAGATACCTGGCCTTTTAAATATTATATTCAGTTCTTGTATGTGTATTTTTTTTTTCTGCTTTCTGCCTTGACAGTCAGTGACACAGTACCAGTGCAATGTGTGGTTACAGTCATTGCTTTTTCCTGTCTTAACAGCAAATGCTCCTCATTTTAAATGTCATCCCTGAAGGACTGTGATTTGTTGTGAGGTGATTTAACACTATGCTGTCTGTCTCTGTGACCAAGTCCCTCCATGAAGGTGCCACCAACCAACTTCTTGCCTGGCATACCCTTATCAATTACAGCCCTAGTGGTGTGATTTAGGGAACCATTTTAAGAGAAAAACTGTCAAAAGGTTTTGGGTCTGCTGAGGTGTTAGTGAGAGTAAGAACAAGCAGCACAGCACAGCTGCAGGCTGAGGAAATATTCTCCAGACCTTTTGGGAAGGTGACAGCACTGAAAGTCAAGGACCTTTTGGAAGCCTAACGATGGTTGTATTGGTCTGGGCTCTGTAAAACCTGATTCTTGCTAGGTTCATCTTGCTATGTGGCTATTCTGTGCACTTTTGTGGACAAGGTCTCCTTCCTCTTCGTAACAAATTCCTTTTGTGGACAGTAAAGGAAGTAGTATTGTGCATTTTCTACATTTTTCTATGAAAATTTTTATCTAACTTGCATTTTTGTACTTTGTCAACTTTGTTGCATTTGTAGTGCTAATGTGAAATAAAATAATTTCAAATCATTTGCATTGCTAATGAACAGGAAAACCAGGGAAAAAAGTGAAGTTCATTGGCATGGGGCTTTATTTTGGTAAGTTTAAATAATTTGTGAATGTAATACATTCTTGGAACAACAAGCACGTCTAAAGATCTGGTGTTTTTGAAGTGGAAGAGACTCTGAGACACCAGTCACTATATGTAATTCAGTGACAAGAATAGGAAGTTGGCAAATTATCAGTTTAGTTGGCTTAAAACCTTAATTATAGCATGACATACTTGTATTCACTATGGCTTCTAGCCTATATTTTCAACCCTCTTCTGAGTTTGAATTGCCTTAAAATTAGAAGTTCTAAGAATGTCCTGAACTCTGCAGGAAATTGCAATGTTAGTATTTTTGTTGCTGTGAGGAAAGGGGGGGTTTTTGTCCTTTTTCTTTTTTTTTCTTTTTCTCTTCTTTTCTTCTTTTATTTTTTTTTTCTTTTGAGGGAAAGGTTAAAAAGCACCATGCAGAAACCCTGTTGTTTCTTTCCCATCCCAGGAATTGCCCCCAAAACACCAGAAAATATTTTTTTTACTGTTGGCTGGACAGTAGTTAGCGGGTTTTGATGTTTCAGGCACTTGGTGTCCCCAGCAGAAGCTGAAGGGACAGCCCTGCCCATCCCCTGGGAGCTGGGGCTGGCTTAGAGGCACAGGGAGGGCTGAAGTTCCAAGGGACTGCTCCATCTGGGGGATTTAAAAAAGAATCCAGAATTTGTGGCTAATTAGGAGTGCTGTGACTGATGTTAACAGGTTGAAATAGAAGACAGGGCCCATCTTTTGGGGAGGAAAGAGCAGTTTGGCAGCTGTCACTGCACATTAGATGATTCTGCCGGTGTGTGGAACGTGAAACAGGGAGGATTTCAGGAGGAACTAATGCACTTGCTCACGGAAAATTGTATTATTTCCAAACCAGACAGATCAGAGATAAGAAAATGGGCCATTGTTAACAAATAAACTCCTGTGACTCTGCCTAATCTCCTACTTCCAACTAAACTGGACTCAAATGTCTGAGATTAAATCTCAGTATCTTTCTGCCACTGAAATTAGTGCTTGAACATGGCTGGTAAGTTTGGCCTGGGTACATTTACACCCTTTTAAATCTAAACTATGTAATACATTTGTAAATACTACCTAACACCTTCTTTTTTAATTTCTATTTTAGCAATTACTTCATTTCATGGAAGTGTTGTGCTTTACCAAAGATGTTTGCAATAGGTTTGTTCATAAAAATGCGTAGTTATTTTTGTTTTTGACTACTTGGTGTTGCTTTTGATGACTATTTTCTGGTTTTCAAGAGAAAAAGAAAAAAAATAGTTGCAGAGCTGTGGTGGGAATCACAAAATCAGAACCATGTAATGCCTTTAGTCTGCTGTCAATTAGTCTCTGATACAAACTTGTGATGAATCCCATGGCACCATTTCCCTGGTGAGTCTAATAAAATTCAGTTTGTGCAAGTCTGTGGTTGCCCCTGCTGGTGTAAGGGAATAACAAAAGATGTCAAACTAAAATAGACAGTGGAAAAAGGAAAAAAAAGTAACCTGTAAATGAAACCAAAAAGCCTTGAAAAAGATGTATCTGCAGTTGAATGTAAGTGACTTTAGAGGAGGGAGTTATTTAATGAGCCTGAAGTTTAGTAGAGGCTCGTCATGGTAGATTGTGTTTGCAGTTCATATATCACACTGAGAGGTGCTGCCTCTTGTTGAGGAGAGACAGGAAACAGCTTGGCAAGGCTGGGAAATACTGCTGAGCATTCCACATGGACAAAACACCTTTTAACATGAGGTGAATGCTCAAGCAAGGCAAGCCTGGGTGTTTTGAAGAAGCTCTTGGGAGCAGAGGGGATGTGGAGCTTCACATGTGTGTTTTCCAGGAGAGCTTGGGGACATGTGCAGAGCTGTGGGGATCCTCGAGTATTCCATGGGGTTGAGAACTCTTGGGCTGAGAGCTTTGCTGTTTCCTGGCCTTAGGTGACACAGCCACAGATGCAGGAGTTCTGAGCAAGGAGGTAGACAGGACCAGGGGAGATAAGAGCACTCAGCTCTCTTAACATTAAAAGTCAATGCTATTTTTTCCCCCAAGACAATCTATGTGGCTGTCCTCATTCCTGAGTTAGTAATTAACACAAACAAATAATTTGAAAAATGGTATTTCTGTTGGGAGTCCTTTCCTTTCACCTGTGACCACATGGAAGATGTTCTGGGATGTCCTTGTTTACTGTTCTGCTCCTATTGTTTTAGGCTGAAGGAACACATATATTATTCACACTGCTTTCCTGATTGTATTCTTTTTTTAGGGAGGTAGATATTTTAGATATTCCCCTATACACAGAAATCTTATTGAAAATTGCAAAGAAGAAAAACTTGGATTCCTCTAAAAAATTTAAGTTTAGAGACAGTTTTATTGGGCTGGACTTAAGTGTGGGAAGGTGGCCCAGGGTGAAAGGTGTTTTGTTTTTGTGAGAATAAAGAATTTGGTATGCAATTCTATCCTGATTTACAGGACATAAAAGTTTAGAGGTATAGAGGTCTATAATAAATAGAGCTATCTATTTATTTTCCTGTAAAAAGGGTCCAATAGTCATCAAGAGTCAAATTTACATGGCCATACCTTTGACTCTGTGGCAGGAGCTGGCTGACAGACAATATCATAACCTGAGCTGTTTTGTCATTTGAGAAAATGCTAAGGGGATATTGAAAGTCAGGAATAGGAGCTGGCCACAAATCACTTCAGAAATGAAGCACTGACTGTTTTGAGGAAAATATGTTGAATGCTGGCATCCTGTATTCTCCCTCATTTGGCCAGAAATCCTCAGTGTTTATTGAGGGTGAAATTCATCTGTGTGCTGTGAACTGTGCGTTCCAAAGAAAGCTTCAGCAGGTTTCTAATGCTGGGTATTTCATATGCTGGCTTTCCTGCATAGGGATGAATTTCTCCTTGAAATGAAATGAAGACTGAGAGCACGTAAGGCAAAATAATGATGGGATGAAATAAAACTGATCTATCAGAAGAAATGGCACAGAAATCCAATTTGGGACAGTAAAATGGACATAGATATTATTTTCCATTGTATGCTATTTCACACAAAGTATGGTTACAACAGGAAATCAATGGAAAATGAAAATTACATGAGATAAACTGCTGAAAACCAACAGGTTCTACTTTCCCATTCAAATTGAAAGGTAAAGGCAGCAGAGGGATAACATATGGGTTTCATATCTTTAGATAGTGCATCAGCAAATCTTCAGCTATCTTCAACTTAACTCTTGTGGTTCTTTCTGGTCATGTGTGCCTGCCCTCATTCTATGGTGAATGCAGGCAAATGTTCTTCATAAATATTTTTAATGCTATTTCTGTCTGTAATTTCTAATTCCCTGGAGACATTTATGTCTCATGACATCAGACCTCTTCCATATCTGTTTCAACCTAGTTCCTACACCATCACTGTACTTCATTGTGTCACTGTGTTTGTCCTCTTTGTGTTGCCCCACAGATCAAGGGACTGCCCTTAAACCAATTTGTGCCCCTGTGTCTGTTAAACTCCTCAGGTACAAATTAAAAATTGCTGTGATATAGCTGCAGAAATGCAAATCTGCTTAGAGCATGATATGTTCTCTCATTTTAAACAGAAATGGCCAAAGTAATTTTATTTTTTAAAAAAAAATATGGTGAGTTTTTGCAAATTAGAAACAGGGTTTTCTAAGGGACAATAAGACTCAAATGTCAGTGGAGACTTGCTGCTAAACCCCAAAATTCATTGCAGATAAAAGGATATTATTTGGTTTCTTTTTGCACCAAAAAAGAGGACAAGTAGCAACTTTTAGGGAATTGAACCACATAAGGGAAAACTAAAATTTGATTAATACTCAATACCTTCCTTTTGGCTCAAAGAACTCTAATGAAGAATCTCTGTAGCTTTCCTTGCACTCTCTCCATCTATTTATTTGTATTTCTCTCACATTTACAGTTTAGAAAAAACAAGCATTTTTTTTCCACCTGCTTTCTTTTTCCCCAGTTGCCTCTTTGAATCCCCAGTGGCCCATTACCTGTGGTACAGTAGCTCTGTTTAGCTGCTGGCTCTGTTTGAGGAACTTTTTTTGTACCCTTTGAAATATTGGAAAACGGGAAATCAGTTCAGTGTCTCAGTCTGAGTTACTGTGACTCCAGAGCAGATCATTCAGCCATCTGGAGATGAGGAACTACTGAAATCTGAATGAGTTTATGAATTGTTTCTCTTTTCCAGCTTTTCTATTTAAGTCAAAGGAAGTTTTGATTTTAAAGAAACACAACAAAGGTACAAACTTCATCCTGTTTTATTGAACCAATTGCTTTTACTAAGTAATAATTGAATTTTTCAGGTTTTGATTATAGTGATCAAGCTGTGCTTTTTGAGATAATTACTCAGTACAAACTTTTTTGGTTTTTCAGGATGCATGAAATTCTCAAAGATGTAAACAGCAATATTTGCATAGAATGTATGAAATGGAGATTTGTCATAGACAGTGACCCATACAATTGTTCTCTTGGTTTATTTTGTCTCAGGAGCGCTTGGACTTGTTCAGAAAGCATGTAAGAGTGTTCATTATTTAGAAATTTGACTGAATAATGGAAAGACTTATTGAAAAGGTGCTCTTGTCGCATCAGTTTCTGGCCTAGAATTTTACACTTGGCTATAAAAACACTCAGAGGAGTGTTTATATTCAGTGGTATTTCTTTGGTTGATTCAGTCACGTTATCTGCTTTGCTCTAGTGTTTCCCCAAGCCGTGAGTCTCTCCTGGGATAGAAACCTGCCATTTTTGAGTGTGAGTACCCTGTTATCAGCTGTGCTTGCTCAAGAAGTTGGAGTTGAGTTTGGATGGTGTTGGGTTAGATTTTTGCACGTGTGTGTGTAAATTGGTGGCCAGGAACAAATATGACCTGAAGTGTGTGAGACCCAGAAATGCTTCTCAATTCCTATTGCCTAGTTTGTGTCTTGGAAATGTCCCAGCTTTAAGTTAAGACCTGGGGTATGAATTCTGCTCTTTTCATGTGGAGGAAATACAAGTAGATGGGAAAGTAGGTGTGGTTTGGGCAGCATGAAGTAACTGTGCTGTGCCTCACCTGGAGAGCAGAGCTGTGCCAACAGCCCTTCTGGAAATGCTTTTATTCTTGGAGAGAGAGAAGCTGTGTTAAAGAGAAATTCCTTTTCTATAGCTGAGTGGGTTGCTGTGAGCTTTGGTACAGCTTTGCCAGTCTGGTTTTCCAGTTCCTGTGGTGCTGTGTCCCCCTAGATCCAGAGAGACCCAAAGGACCATGCTCTGCTCCGCAGGGTTGTCCCTGCTCTGTTACCTGCTGCTCCAGGACCTGCCTGCAGTGCCTCTGTGGGACAAGGCTGGATTTTGCTACAGGTTTGTGAGGATTTCTTTACAAGTGTGAGTCACCAGGATGTCTCAGTATTGCACCTGAACTTGAAGCATTTCACAGCTGCTCTGATCAATAGAGGTTCAGCATCAATTGACTGGATTTGGAGAAAAGATACTTTTCTCCTCTGAGCACTCAGTGGTATGATGTTCTTTTGTCTGTCTTCTGAAATAGCACTGGCCTTGTGCTGCTGACTGTCAGAGGATGGGCTGGGCACAGGACCATTATCAGCTGCTTTCTTTCTACTGTAGTTTCTCCCTCCTCTCCCATTCAGCAGTTGTGATTCATATTACTTTAGTTATATTGGACAGGATTTTCCTTTTTTTTTTTTTTAAATTCCATATTTGTGGCACCATTAGCCCTTCATGGTGCTGGATGACTCAAGTGGGGTTTTCTTTGCTGCTGTTCTTACCCTCTCCAGGGAATTAATGAAGTCGTGTAATGTAAGCAGTAATTAAGAGTCCCTGAATTAGAATAGTTGTCTAGGGCTATAACTCAAATCATGCTGAGTTACTCTGGAGGAGTACAGAGCCATACTGTGCTGCTTTGGTATTCCACAGTCAGGACTTTTTTTTCAAACACAAAGTATCTCCTACACCTTGCAAGCAGCAGGTTTGATCTGAACTTGCAGCCCATGACTGCAGAAAACTCAATCTCCAGTACCAGCTATTTTGTGAGGGAGCAAGTCTATTAACACTGGGTCTGTCCTAGAAATACCTAGGGATTTGCCTAGTTGGACTTTCTTTCCTGTGGATGATGATCTATTTTACTGCATTTTCTGAAAGAAATGTGCTTTCACATTGGATGTAGTAGTATTTTTTTTTATTGTGAGAAAAAAAAAACCAACTGATGTTAAGTATCTGATCCTGTTCTGTTGCTTGTTTTTATTTTTTTAACACTTCTAATTTTATTTACCTTAAAGTTAACAGTGTTATTATTTCTTTAGGGTGGGTTCTACTTTGCTCACAGCAGCAGAGACTCTTGTAATTACTCAAGGCAGCAGTTAATTATGGATACTTACTGACCTGAGTAATAGAAATCCTAATAATTCAGGTGTTTTGTGTATGCAGTTTTATGGAGTATTACTAAGCAGAATACCTTGTTCAGGAGACTTTTTTTTCCTGGTACCCATGGGAGTTGCCGTTATAATTGAATCCAGGTTCGTACATCATTGGAAAGGGAAAAACATGTTTCATCCCTAGTGCATGTGTGTCTCCAGCAGCATCTGCAGTTTAAAGTGGAAGATGTGCATTTGAGTGGGGAATAAGAGGCTATTTAATGGGAGCCTTTAGATTTCTGTTCCTTATGGACATGGCAGGTTTGGAGAAGCTCTTGCTCACTTATGGCACTGAAGCACTGTGATCTCCACGCTTGTGAAGAGATGCTTGGGGATGGGAATTGAAGAGTTTTCTTTTTCCTTATCCTTCTTAAGAGTTTATCCAATGACTAGTGAGAGATTGAAGGATTTTTCTTGAGCTCTGCTGAGAGCACTTGATGGAAGGGTGGAAGCTGAGAGTTGAGTACTCCTGTCTGTCACCCTTGCTATGACAAACTTTTATGTGCAGATTGTTTCTTCTAGCTATTTTCTCTGTACAGGCTAAGTTACTCTTTATGTTAAGAAAGATGTGCTGGAATGTCATAAATCCTTCTGAAAACTGTGTGTTGCTCTTGCAAGACCACAGCAACTGTGCAAGATCACTATAAATCTCTAAATAAGCACTTCATTAGAATTTTTTCTACTTTAATGATCTTATCAAACAGATTTGTTTTATGTTGGCCCTGTGAGGAACCAAAGGTGATATTAATGTGGCTATTAACTATATCAGAGATGCCTCTAGTATCTCCCAGCTGGTATTTTCCTATCAATATCCCTTACTTTGAAGGGATTGCAATTTGCTGAGATCTCCTCGCATGGATTTTACTAAAAGTCCTGTGTCTCATTTTCCTGCCTAACATTTTTTTTGTCTATGCCATACTTCATGATCACAAGAAATCTGCCCCTTTGCTTCATTTGTAAAAGTATCCTTTTCCTCACCCTTCTGGGGGCCTGGGGGATGCCACTGAGAACTTGAACCTTCAACTTGCCTTTTTCACTGGAAAGTGACAGCAGCCAGAGTGGGAGTGAGGGAAGCCCTGCCTTGTCCCCTCAGCAGCTGCCAGCAGCAGATGCTTCAGGGGAAGAGTGTGGGGATAAATCAATCCTGCAGCTCTGATTGTGCTCTTCCAGCATCTGGCAATCTGCAGTTTGGGGACTTTCAGAGCTGCAGATTATATTCTATCTTTGCATTTAATAGCCCTTGATGGCCTTTTCTTCCATGGCAGGGCTTCCTACTGCTGGTTTGGAGGAAGCCAGTGGTGATATGAACGCTGTGAACAGCTGATGTGTCTAAAATGCATTTACATTTGCAGATGGGATTCAATCCCAGCACTACATTTCACTGCCTTTTATTGTCAATTCGTTAGAATAACTTTGCAAAATATGTGATTTGGTGGTGTGTGTTCCTCTGTATTATCGCCAATACTCAGAAATGGCTTCTGCTTGTTACTTCTGCCACTTTCTTTTTCTTTTCTACAAAACCCTTGGCAGCAGAGAGTGGTGAAAACTGTTGTGAATTGCAGCACTTTGCTTTTCAGTTCTCTTGTCCTCTTTGGTTTTGAGACTGTATCTTTTCAAATGTTGCATTTGTTAATTTTCTTCTACTTGCAAACCTGACCCCTTTCATAAACTAAAAAGGAACTACAATGTCTACATGTGATGCGTCAGTGTGGGGAAATATGGGTGTTTTCTCTGTCCTTGAGTTGATATCTAAACAAGATGTGATAATTTGCTAGAAAATAAGAATGAAAGCCCTACATTATTTCAGAATTAAAAATGAATAAACATTACTCAGTAGAAAGTTTCTTGTCTGTTTTTAACATGGTGTTTTAGCTTGATGAATTGAAGATCCATTGTGCCCCATACTTGTGGACCAGTGGTTAGTTGATTTATTTTGCTCCCTTCCTTTATCTTGCTGTGCATCAAAGCAGGTTACCTGTCACCAGGTGACAGGACAATGTCTCACTGGTGGAAAGGTGAGAGCAGCAGCTCCCCCAGTTGCAGACACAGCCCTTGGCTCTGTCAGCTCCTTCACCTTGGTTTTATGCTCTTTGGCTTGAAAGTGGGGAGTGTTTATTCAGCTTAGATCCCAAGACAAGCAGTAGTTCAAACACAGCAGACTGCAGCAGTAGACTAGGAAATAATTTGGTTTTAAAGATATATCTGCCTGTCTCTTCAAGAAGTACATTATTTTTCTTGATATCCTCACAATTATCTTATTTTCCTGCAGATTTTTACAACTGTGTAGCTATGAAATCACAAATTATTTTGATTTTCCTCTGTATCTGTGATAAGTGCCCTGAGGAACATTCTTGAAACATCATAGATGCACAGTTTTTCATCAAAGGACAAACATAAGATAGTGGATACGTGAAACCATAGGGTCTTTCTGAGCTGTCATGTCATTGTGCAAGTGCAATTCCCATTCCAGGAGTGCAGGGTATTCCCTTGCTTTCCTATCAATGCCTCTGCTGGGCACTGATAATTTTGCAGCATGCAAGACTAAATATAAATACCCCTTGTCATCTTTAGGAAGGGTATTGCTGAGAAGGATTATATTTGTAGTCTTCCAGGGCAAATTGTAGAGAATTCAGCTGTTGGGCCTGGGGGCTCTGCCTTGCTGGACTCTGAGTGCTTGGAGGTGATTGAGAAGCTCAAGGAATGGAGGTGGCTGCTGGATTACAATGTGCTTCAATCTGTTTCTATTTTGCTCCTAATAAACCTAAATGAAGTGCTCAATACCCACAGGTGGTGCCTGTGGTCCCCTCAACAGAGCAACATAACAGAAGTGCAGGGCAAGGGAAAGGACTCTGGCTACTTCCAGGGGAGAAATTGCAGCTCTAATAATCCATTCAGAAAATCTAAAACTTCTGTGTTGTCCAGCTGCTAACAGTTTCTTATTAAGCAGCAGCTTTTGCTTTCTGTTTGCTCCTGCCAGAGTTTAGCTGACTGCTGTCAATTTAAAGCCAGGCTCTCAGATGACATTTATTGGTTTAAATTGTGGGCAAGTCCCCTGCAGTGACAAAATTTACACTGACACAAAATCAAGATGGTTTCTAGTCAACCTTGCCATTTGCAGCCTTTCCTTAGTGAGAAAGGGCTGTGACCCCCAAGGAAATGGAAGAAAAAAAAGTTAATTTCAGATTGGGCTCAGTCCTCCAGGCAGTGAGAGGGAGGAGCTACCTGTGACGTTATGCTGGATGTCACTGAGGAGGGGAGGGACTTAAAATTAATAGTGGTGAGCTCTTGGGCAAATAAATAAACTACTTCCAGAGACATGGCAAGTCCTAGAGTTCAGTTTACTGATTTTGTTTTGGATCAGGTGGTGGAATTCCATTGCCTTTGGTAAGAGACTTGGTGTCTTCCATGGGCTGGTCTTGTGCAGAGTGCTGATTGTAGATCTGCACAAGAGCTTGGAGGGCAGAAGGTCACTGGGTTTGAGAGACACAGCTCAGATGCTTCATGCTCTACTGGCAGGGTTTGGTCTTGATTCTGGGTGAACATCTGAAATGTTGTAGGCTGGCTGTCAAAGACGTTGTTTTCAAACCAGGAAAGGCCTGGTTACTTTTGTTGGCAGGAATGAAAATCACTTATGAAAAGACTTTTTCCTTCTTATTTCTTTAATTTGGGCCACTTACAGGCCAAAATGGATGAAATGAAACAGGTGTTCTTGTTTCATCATCCCACCCTGTCAGAGGGAAACCACTTGGCAAACACTTTATGAAAATACATGAGTTTTGGATCAGGTGGCTTAATTTCAATAGACTAACACGAATAATTAATTTGAAGGAGCAGGAAGATCCTTGGCTTTAAGGAAAAAAAAAACAAAATGTTTTTGTTTGGATGCATTTCTTCTGGAGCTTCTATTGTAGTGAAATATTAATTTTGTTGTCAACTTTATTACAACCTTAAAAGAAATCTAACAGTACCCTATTGAGAGTCTGAGTGCACTTAATTTCCTCCCACCCAATGAACTCCAGTTTGAATTTGACACGTGGCTTGAGTCTGGAGGCAGAGAACTGATTAAAGCAGCATCACTGGAGCCATTTCTGTTCCTTATTGAAACCTGCCTGCTACCTCAAAGGCCTGTGTGCATACCTAAGGAGATCTGTAGCTGAGAATACATAGGAATATTTATTAGTGAAACTAATTACTTCTTGATTTTTAAGCACTGCTATTAAAAAAGTTAGGTGGTAAGATGGATCTATATAAAGTGTGGAGTAAATTGGAGTGAAAAGCCAAACAACCTTAATAAAAAAAGATTGTTTCCTAGTTTGGTTTTGGTGACTCCCCCCCCCCCCGGTGACTTGTTACATTGAGACTTGTGGCAGCTATATG
>JANRGV010041777.1:0-20930 GCA_024734035.1 Alethe castanea
CGGAGTGCGCAGGCGCGGGGGCGCCGCGGGCCGGTGCGGGCCGGGACGATGGCGGGGCCCAGCCTGCGGCCGCACGTGCACTGGGCACAGCGGCACCGCGAGCTCTTCCTGCGCGTGGACCTCAGCGACGTCCGGGTACGGCCGCGACACGTGGGGACACCCGGGGGGACTCACCTGCGGGGGGTGGCGGGCAGACTGACCTGCGGACACCCGGGAGGGGACACCTGCGGACACCTGGGGAGTGACACCTGGGTGACACCGGGCGGGGACACCTATGGGAGATTGGGTGGGGGGGGCAGCCTCCGCTGGGGGCCCCGGGGGGGAGATCACCTGCGGGACACCTGGAAGGACTCACCTGGGGGACTCCCGAGGGGAAATCACCTGCGGGACACCCTCGGGACAGACTCAGCGGCGGGCGGGGAGCACCTGCGGGACCCCCGGGGATGCCTCACCTGCGGATCCCCCGGAGCAGCGGCAGCTGGGGGGTCTCGCAGCGGGGCTCGGCGGTGCCGGGAGGGCTGTGTCGGCCTGGGGCCGCGGGACCCCCGAGATGGGTGCAGTGACCCCCGCGCGTTTGTGGGCTGCTAACTAATACGCGTTCTCCCTCTGCAGAACCCGGACATCACCATCACCGACAATGTCCTGCACTTCAGAGGTAGGGGCTCCATCGGGGGGTCTCAGCCTGGCCCCCACCCCGGGGTGTCCCAGTTGTCCCCATCGTGGGGTGCCTGGTTCCCAGCAGTACAGGAGCCACCCTGCTGGGCATGTTCAGATCCACTACAGTCCCACCCACAGCCCTCTGTTCCAGCCCTGGTAACCACAACAGGCCCTATCTTATCTAACAAGAAAACCCCAACCTCCCCATATTTAAATACCAGTGGAATTTCCATATATCCTTCCCATCCCAGGCCAGCCAAACCCCGGAGATAACTCACAGCAATTTTTCATTTCACAAAGACCTTGTGTGCAATTCTTATCGAGCCTCCACATCAGGAACTAGTGCTCCATTTGGAAACTAAAGCAGATCTCGCCCTGAAAGATGAGTTTTTTGCAGCTGGACAGCTGCACATTCCAGCACCACGGAGTTTTTTAAGACGTCTCTTTAAGAGGTGCTGTCTCCTTGGTGAGCTGCAGCCAGGCCATTTGATAGGAGGGTGTTGCACATTGTGTTCTCTTTGGGATCAGTTTACGGCGTGGAAGGGTGGGAATTAAACACAGTGTGCAGAGTTTTGGAGCCCTTCCGGGGACAGGATCAATGTGGGAGATGACAAATGAAGCCTGGTAAGTGCCCTTCTGCTGTTGGGAGGGACTCCCCACATCACCCTCCTACACAGCCAGCAGCACCCATCTCCCTGGTGCTCCATTGTGCGGAGGCTGGATCCCCAAAGGCAGGAGATTTTCAGCTGGATTTGAGTTATCCATGAGCAGCCTTTTGATTCCCTCTTTTGGGAATTTGACACGCTGCCTTCCTGCATCAGGGACCCTTTTCCAGTGTGGTGCAGACTTGCAGCAGCTTTAGCTGCTGACTCCTGTGTCTGCCCCTTCAGGCAACGTTTTGGCGTCTTCCCTGTTATTGTGTGGTTTTCTTTTGCCTCTCAGGAAGGCAGGAGGAAAGTGCTGTGAATAAGTGCTGAATATTTCTGTGTACAAAGTGTCCTTTGGAAGTGGAATGTGTGGAACCTCACACTGACTGTCAATTCTTGTCTTTCAGCCCAGGGTCATGGTGCCAAAGGAGACAACATCTATGAATTTGAGATCGAATTTCTCGAGCCAGTCGAGCCTAAAGTAAGTATTTTTACTTCTGTAATTCTTGCAAAGGAAAAGTAAATTTTCAAGAACTTGAAAGGAAAATGGTTGTGCATAAAGTTCCCAATATACAAGGGATATATATGTGTATATATATATAAGGTTTAAATTTTTTTGGTAACTATAACAGCCAGCTCGGTGGCAGTCCTGTGTGCCATTGTCTTGTTTTAATGCAAATCACTTCACAGGAGCTGCTGCTTGCATGGACCAGCTTTAGCAGATGTTTGCTTGTATCACTTGTTACACAGCAGTTACAAGTTTTTTAAAGGATTTAAAGCAGCAAAATAATGGCAGAATCCAGCAATGTGTTGTCTGATGTAACCTTGACTGGAGGTCAGGGGAACATTTTGCAGTCATTGTGATGTTTCATGGCATCTTTTGTAGCTGGACAAAAGAAGAGGGTCAGGAGAATTCATGTTTCTGGCTTGAGCAGATTTCTTTGGTTGTGATATGTTGTGGCTCCTGTTGCAGAAATCTTTCCTTAATTCCTGTTGCAGTCTGGGTGGAAAGAGCTTGGCTCGAAGAGCAATCCCTCTGTGTTATTCACAGGTGCCTGTGAGGTCTGCCCCTACCTCTCAGAGCTGTTAGGGGCACAGGAGAACTTGGGCTTTGCTCCTGGGGCAGGATTTGTGCTGCTTATTCCTGGCTGAGTTGGGATAGCTCCAGTCAGACCAGGAGCCACTGTTCTCCTCTGCTCTTTGGCATGGAAGGAGACCATGGGAGGATGAATTTCCAGGCTCTGTCAGCAGGCACATTTCTGGTGTGGCTCCTGCTAGGTGTGGAGTGGCAGACAGTGAACAGCTCTTGGTTCCAGAGTCTGGTCACTGCCTTATCATCTGCCTGGCCCACAGTGTGGGAGAGGTGCCTGTCTCTGCCTGTGCCTGTCTCCTGTGCTGGCAGACACAGGCTCTGCTGTGAGCCAGGCCTGGAAGGCAAGTCCTTGCCTCTGCAGAGCAGCCTCCTTCCAAAAATCATCACTCTGAGTCACTGTGGAGGGACTGGAGAACAGACTGCTCTGTGTAACTACAGATGGTCAGGACCAGGAAATCAGAGTCCAGGGTTTTCTCCTTTAGTTTTGATGTGCACCGTGAGTTCTCCTTGCTGGTGCCAGGTTGGCCAGCAGTGAGAAATGGAGCCTGTGGCAGGCAAGGATGAGGTATAGTAGCTGTAAATTCTGTAAATTACAGCTGCAGCCTTCAGATGTCTGAGGAGCACCCAGCCAGCCTTGACAGAGCAGAGCTGGTGTAATGTGCTCAGTTTGGAGTGCAGCTCATTTAGCAGTTTCAGCTGGTCTGAGAGGCACTGCCATGTGGAGCAGCCTGGCTGGTCAGGAGGGTGGGCTCCAACGTGACAGTGCCGTGGGCTCCAAGGTGACAGTGCTGTGGGCTGTAAGGATGGAGAGGTTCTGGGCTGCCACTGTGCAGGTGGAGAGGCCTTGTGGGGTGGCAGTGACCACACTGCCTGGTCTGTGAGCTCACCTTGTCTCCAGGTGTTCCCTAAGGCTCTTAGCTCCTTCTCTTGCTGCAGCAGGGGTCACATGGGGTCCCCTGTTTAGAGATGTACCTGTGGCTGCTGGCAGTGTTATTTTTACTGCTGGCTAGAGGAGGTGGGTGGCTCACAGTACTAAGTGCAGGAAGGTGTAAAGCCAAGATCAGGGGTTCTAAGAAGGCTGGCACTGGGGTCTCTGCTAGCTCTGTGGTGGGATGCAGTGGTGCTGTGACATAGGCAGGCTGCTCATCAAGTCCTGCCACCATCACAAGTCCTGCCATCTTCAGCTGGACTGCCCTTTGCTTCTGTGCTTGGGTGGAAGAGAGACATTTGTGCTGCAGCAGTTGTGTCATCCCTGCCTCCTCGATAAGGGTGTCAACTCAGTCTCAGAGCTTGTTTCTTTAGACTTTTGCTGATGTGTCTGCCTCCAGCCTGTGTGCAGGATGACCCAAAGGCAGCTGAACATCACTGTGCAGAAGAAAGAGAGTAACTGGTGGGAGAGGCTGACCAAGCAAGAGAAGCGCCCGCTCTTCCTGGCGCCCGATTTCGACCGCTGGTTGGACGAGTCGGATGCTGAAATGGAGCTGAAGGAGAAGGTCAGTGCTGTGGGCACCTGTAGCTTGTGCTGCCAGTTACAGAGCAAGGACAGATGTTCTCCTGTGCCTGAACCTGCATTCTTCATTCACCTGGAGTTGCCTGGTGTGCTGATTGTTATTGCTGTTCTACACAGAGTTGGTTGAGTGGTTCAAATTGTAAGCAGGAATTTGGAAATAGGCACATTTCTGGTTAGAACTGGAACTGGAGGCTGTGTGCTGGCTCCTTGCATGTGCCCCTTGCCCGGTGTCCTGATCCCTAGAGGATCATGTCACTCTGCCATGTGGAGCCCAAAGGAGGGAGTCCTGGGCATTGTCTGGCTGGGAAGCAGGGATTGCTGAGGCTTTCCTGAGCCCCAGGGCTGGCCTGCTGGTGCAGTCCCACCATCTGGTGAGCTTGAGCTGCTTACAGCAGTGGGAAGGTGCAAGATGGACTTGGAAAAGACTTGAACAGACCACATTCCTGCAAATCCCTTTTACAGCAAACACTGCCCTGTTCCCCTCTGCAGCCATGAGCTCAGCATGGAGCAGAGAGGGGCACTGCAGTGCCAGGACCCAGGAGCATTGGGAAAGGCAGGCAGAGAACCTGGGCTGGATGTTCTCTGTTCTCTTCAGCTTGCTGGTGGGTCATGTAAGAAACAGCACAGGTATAACTGAGAATTAACACAGAAAGCAGAGGCTTTTTCAGCAAAAGAACCTAATTACTAGAACAAACCACACTGTGAGGGCAGGATAACTTGTTAACACCCTCTGGCTTTTACTGTACTATAATTTCTGGATGATGAATGTGCTGTTTTATGCTGGTGAAAATTTAAACCTTCTAGCTACTGGGTGCTTGGCTGCGTTTTAAACCCACTAGCTTTGCAGTAGTATAGTTAACAAATCACTTGCTAATTACAGTAAGTCTTTAAAACCTTATCCTTCATCTTAAGGAAGAAGAAAAGATTAACAAAATGAAAATAGAATCCAGAGTCCCAAAAGACCGTAAGTAACTGCATTTTTTGTGGGTAAAGTGGGATTTAGAAAGTTTGTTCACACTCGGTGAACCTCAACTCCTAAGGAGCAGTTTTGAGTGGCTTAGTGTATCTTGGAGGGGGATCTTTGAATTGTGAGCTGTTAGAAATTTAATAAAAATGGACTGAAGTTTCCAAGGAATGTCAAAAATCTGACTACCAAGAATTGAGTTCTGGCAGATGGTGGCAAAAGCAGAACCCCCAGTGCACCCAACAGTGCTTTTATTACGATCAATAACGTCCCTTTTCCTAACAAGCTTTATTCTCAGAAAGCCTGGTTTGCAGCTCTATTGCCATTGCACTCTGCTCACCTGATGTGTTTATTATTGATTTTAGCTTTCAAACACCTGAAGAAGGGATACCTAATCATGTATAATCTTGTACAGTTTTTGGGATTCTCTTGGATTTTTGTGAACATGACAGTACGACTGTTCATCTTAGGAAAAGGCAAGTAATAAGCACTATTTTATTTATATTGGAGAGTTTGAGTGGATTTTCAGTGTTGGTTTTAAGATATTTTAAATAGCAAAATCTAAAGGGAGACATATTTAGGAACAAAACCATGAATGTATTGCCAAAGAGCACAATGAAAGCCTTTCAAAGGTCATCAAAGTGTCAAGGGCAGGAAAATACTGTCCCCTTGTAAATCACAGCTGTGTACTTTGTGAATGATACTTGTGCTCTGCCAGGATCACTTCTAACAAAATCAGCTGAAGTAAAATGTCTCGCTCGCTGCAATGTTAATGTTTTTGAAAATGATCTGGACAGAATATTTTGTTTTTGAAGTAGGAACAATCCATTTTGTAGAGGTACAGCTCTAGTGCCTTTTTTGTAAAGCAATTACTGAAATAGCTCTTGATCCTTCTGTGTGTGAAATGGAGCAGTGTTTCTGGCCCAACTGCTGTGAGTTCAAGATAAGGCCTATGAAGAACTTATGTAATTATGCATCATGTTTTTCTCAAATACAACTAGAATCCTGTTATCACAAGCTGTGCTGCTGCACCAGCTTCCTGAGCATGGAAATTCATTTCATTCTCTAAAATGGTTGGTTTCCTGTATCTTACAGATTCCTTCTATGACACATTTCACACTATTTCTGATATGATGTATTTCTGTCAGACCCTGGCATTAATGGAGATCATGAATTCATTAATAGGACTGGTCAGGTCACCACTGATACCTTCTGTAGTGCAGGTAATACTTTAAAATTCTTCTCCTTGCTCTTACATTTAAAATAAATGTTTATTTTACACAAGTGTTGACACTCTCCTTAAGTGATGCAACCTCACTGGCACTGGACTAGAGGATTTCTTATTCACAAGGCAGGAATCCATGCTTCCCAGTCTTGCCTGTGACAGGCTGTCTGTCTCCTTCCATTACCTGGGAAGGGAGTGCAGGACAGCAAAAGCAAGAAGCTGATAAAAGTACATGATTTTGATTTGGTGCCAGTGCCCTTTTTATCCTGGTTGTGGTCGTTGTGAATACAAATGTGGATGCGTGATTTAAGACTGGATCCCTTGGATTGTACCTAAATACAGAGCAAGATGCCTACTTGTAAGAAGCAGGTCACGGCTCAGCTGTGAGTTAGTTGTGTGCTCAGATGTGTATCTTGTGTTTCTGACAGCGAGGACTTGCCCTTTCTTTTGCTGAAGAGTGAATGTTCCTTAATATGTTTTTCTTTAATAGGTATTTGGAAGAAACTTCGTTTTGTTTGTTATCCTTGGAACCTTGGAGGAAATGCAGAGCAAACCTGTGGTGTTCTTCATATTTTATTTCTGGAGTATCATTGAGCTGTTCAGGTTGGTGGGATTTTCCTCGTACCAAGTGTGCACAGAACAAACTGGTCGTTCCCAAGAACTCTGTAAAGACGATTTTGATCATTGTATTTTTTGGAAGAGTTGGCCCCAGAGGGTTAAAGCTCCTTGAGTTATGGATTGTTCACAGCCTTCCTTCACCTGCCAAAAGCTGGGGCAGGGCTGGAGTCTGAAAGTGATACTGCCCTGTTGCTTTATTTCTTTGTTGCTTTGAATTTCCATTGTTAAATGAGGTCTTTTTGAAAAGAAGCTATTTTGAAAGGTTTATTAGGCAGGCAGGCAGTTCATCTTTGTGTTCAGAATGACTTGAGGTCTGTAAACTGTCCAAAAACTTTGTGTCCATCATCATCCACAGGGACAATGCCTTGAATAACCTTGTGTCATTTGGGAATTGTGTTGAGCACACAGTGTATATACACAAGACTAATTCTAGTAGTCGTTTCCATTTTAAGGTGTTTGTTTCTCCTCACACTGTAGGTATCCCTATTACATGCTTTCCTGCATTGGAATTGAATGGAAACCACTCACCTGGCTCCGTTACACTGTCTGGATCCCTCTCTACCCCTTAGGGGGCTTGGCAGAAGGTATCTCCTTGAAACAGCTCACTAAATAGTGAATTCGAGGCTGGGAAAACAACTCAATATCTTTTTTGGCAGCTGGACTTAAAATGCTAAAATAGAACAACAGATAAATAGATTTGATTTGAGGTGAACCAGATATAAGCATTTTGTCTTTCATACTGAATCAATTATTATTTTCAATTTGATGTGAAAATAAATCTTCCTTTTGGAGGAAAGACTCCCTTTCTGGAGGGGCAAGTAAAGGCAATGAAGGGTTGCATGAACAAATGGGACAAGCTCTGCTGACCCAAAGCTTTGTCTGCTGGGTCTGACTTACTCAGCCTGGCCTGGGTTCACACCAGCTCCCAGGTCTTGATATTACCTTGTAAACCACTGCAGAGGACAGGCAGGGGCTTATTCCTGTGTTGCAAACCCGTGTCTGTGAGCCAGGAGGAGCTCTGGGCATTGCCCAATGCTGAGCAGGAGGAGGAGTGTGCCTGTTTCATTGCTGGGAGCATTTCTGGATGGCAAATCCTGCTGGCACAGGCCCTGGGGCTGCAGCTGTGTGTGAGAACAGGAAGGTTCACTGCTGCACCCCCTGAGCCAGGTGCTTCCCACCCTACTGCATGTTCCACACCTTCAAAATTGCTGTCATTAATGAGTGCTGGCAAATCAGAAGGGACTATGCTGAAATAGTTGATGTGGGCTGGGTAATTAATATTTTATCTGTACTTGGTAATGATGTGACCTTCTGCTTTCAGCTGTCTGTATTGTTCAATCCATTCCAATCTTCAGTGAAACAGGGAAATTTAGCCTGGGATTGCCAAATCCACTGAACGTCACAATCCAGTTTCCATTTGTGCTTCAAATATATCTTATAGCCTTGTTTTTAGGTAAGTATTAATTACATTTCTCAGTATTGAAATAAAAAGGCCAGTTTCCCCTGAATAACTTGATTTTCCAAAGAAAATTAAATTCCTGCGTCTCAGGGACCATGGCAACACAAAATTGCTTGAGTTTAAGCATTATCCGTGTGGATTTTTCATGCAAATTTGTCAGTGATAGAGGGGAACCCACCTCCAATGAGCCCTCCAAAAAGGTGATCTTGGTAACAAATTAGCAGCATAAACTTGGGTTAAAGGAATAATTTTTACATGTATTTATAACCATAGTATACTTAGTTTCACCTTTTATGGCTCATTTGAACTTTGGAATGATGTAGTGGCAATCTAAACATAATTTCAAATTAAAGTAGTTCAGTTAAATGTTGCAGTACAACCACAAATGCAACATGTTTTTTTCCAGGAAACAATATAGAACTCTCTTTAAATGGTATATTTAAAGAAGAAAACCTGCTTGAGACATACTTGGTTTACACAATTTAACTTCCTTGTACCCACACCCATGCTGGGGATCCATAACTCACCACAATCTAACAGAATTTTAAACTGAACTTCCACTAGATTTCTCCTGCTCACAGACATTGCTTACAGCCACCCTTCAGTTGAATTTCACTCTGAAATACCTGGTTCATCCTCCTTAACTCTGTCTAGCTGGTGTCACAACTTCTTAAAGGTGACAGACCAACCTTCTAACGAGCCCTTTACCAAACAGCCTGTGCAGCAACTCCTGCCTCAGCCAGCAAGAAAACCCTTGCATTAGCTTTCCCTTCTGTACACACCCCTAAATAATTTATTTTGTTGTGTGGGGGTTGGGTTGGTTGTGTTCTGTTATCTTTTTTTAGATTTGGTACAGCCATTTAGCATAAAAAAGATGCAATGATGTCCTACCTAAAACACTTCATTCTTTTCCAGGGGTATTTGTAAACTTCCGTCACCTCTACAAGCAAAGGAAACAGCACCTTGGACCAAAGAAGAGAAAGATGAAGTGAAGCAGGACTGCAATGCTTTCTTATCTCACCTGAGGACAAGATAAGCCTCTAATTCTTACGGTTTCACCCACTGTAATGCAAAGAATTTTGTAAAATGAAATGACCACGCTAGATTTCATGATTTCATAGTGAATTCAGGTAACATTCCCTTATACTGGATTTTGTTCCCTTTCCCTCATCTATGCATGGCATTTACCATTGAACATTTAAACATGTATCCTGTCAACCAGCATATTAGAAAGAAATCCTATTATCTGCATATGATATGCTTACAATCAGTGGAGCAGCACTAACTAGAAATAGTGTTTATCTTTTAATTGGAGATTTGCTCTTTCACTATTGCATGCAGATAGGGCTTCTGATGTGGGATATGCTCTTAGCTGGCCTGTGCTGTTCCTGGGAGGCATCTTGATGGCAGGAGGAGGCAGAGTCTGAGGCCACTGTGCAGTGTTTGGGTGTTTATCAACCACTGGGATAAAGTTGCTCAGCACATACCCCCCCTTTTCTTCTGCAGCATTATTGATGGTGCAGAATTAAAACTGGAAGTAGGTAATGCTGATTTACATGCTACCAACTTAGTCTGTTTCTAGTTGAGCCTTAACAGAATAGGAGCTCTGTGTGGACCATAGCAATGTGTATTCCTGTAGCAACACATCCTATCCAGTCACTAGGAAAGGAAGCTGCCACTGAGGGCAGAAATGCTTTCCTGGTTGGTAGAGCAAGCACTGAAACGTAACAAAACAAGGGAACATAGGTACCAGCTTTCCCCTGGCACGTGAACCCCAACAGAACTCCATCCAACCCATGCAAAGGGAGAACGTGGAATTCTCATGGGAGATGGGGCCCCTCTGATCCGTCCTGGTGGAGCTGTGGCTCCTGTATTTACAGCTTTCAGCAAGGCAGCAAAGTCACTTTTCTGCCTGCATTTAGGGGTGCAGCAGGGAAGTTGGTGTGTATGGTTTGACTAGCCCCTGGGGCCATGGAACAGAGGGTCAAATAAACTGTATTATTTAGATAGCACATATCAAATCTTACTAAGGGAGGTCCCACACAGGGTTTGAAGGACCCATTCCTCTTTGCTTGCTTTAACCACCACTACCACCACAACAAAGCAAAGGTCCCCCCCGCGTTTCAGGTCATCTGCTGTCTCACCTGGAAACCTCTGGCTCAGCTGACTTTATTTCAGCATGTTCTTCACACCAAGCCTCCTGTAGTGAATCCCAGACTCCTCTGGCCTCCTTAACCCAGTTTAGAAATGTACAGAAAGTTTACCTAATGGTTATGAACAGGCTGTTTCCCAATTGCCACTGCCCCAGAGCATGCAGAGCAATGCCAGCAATCCAGAACAGACACTGAAGCTGAGATTAGCTTCGTGCCATGTTACTATTTATCATTTTCTACTGTAAAACAATAGAAACCCTCCAGAAAATTATTTTATATATATTAAAATTAACAAACAGCAGAAGGTTTGTGATATGGACCCAGTGCTTGTTACTGTAAATGAAATAGTGTTATAAGGAGACTTTAACAAAGAAGCAGTACAAGCTCCACACTGCATTTCACAAATTGTGTTCTGTCAACAAGAGGCATGATACAACTTCTCTTTGGGAGAAGCACAGCCTACTTTACTCAGGAGAGTTGAGCACTATTTACACAATATTTCACTTAGCACACACTGTACCTATGTTTGAAGTATGTGAAAGGGTTGAATTAGCTGAGTGATAGAACAGCAAGGATCACTTTCATACTTTAATTTCTCTGCTGGGCATTTAAACCTCTGTTATGAAATCCATATGTATTCATCAGTGAAACTGTGGTACCTAGTGCAAGCTGTCACGGATCTTACACTACTGAATTTTAGTCCTTCAGAAAGAATGTGTTTCTATTAATAAAGACTTACAACCAAATTTTGTTTTAGTTCAGTTGTTTGTTCTTTTAAGTTACACAACTTTCTGAGAAGTTGTATAATTTGGTATTTAACTTGAGATAAACAGCTGAGACCTGAGCCTTTACCAGGTCAGTGTTTTGGGCCACATAGCCTGCTTGCTATGAAAACAGAACAAACCCAACTTAAATTTTCATGAAGAATTACTCTTTATTTGTATTATGCAAATAAAAAATCATGTGTCCCAAGATCAAGTTACTTTCAGAAGCATAAGCACTGCAGTGCAAGTGATAATGCTCAGTACAGACGATCTGTTCAGTTGGGCATAAAGTCAGGCCCAACACCCCAAAATCAGCTCTATCTGATCTTGCAGGGTGCTTCTCACATCTTTCTTTGGACTAATCAAGTTGATGTTTAAAGTGTAGTAGCTGCCTTTTAGGGTGCTTTCACCAGCAAGTTCAGTTACCTAGTAACTGCATTCTGGAGAGGCCAAAACCCAAGAGCTGCCTCCAATGGCATTTTTTTTCTCTCCTCACACGTACCAAATAACTTCCACCTATGATCCAACACCATCAGTGGGTCTGGGACACTTTCCACAGTTTCCAGGTCTGACTAAAAGCCACCACAAACGAGCTATGTTTGTTTAGAGAGCACTGATGCAAAATTCCCTGTTTGGATAGCGAGTTCTTCAAAAGAAATTGAACAGGCCCTAAAAAGTAAACAGAATAAAATTTGAACCACTTGTGCCTTAATCTGGAGAAGCTGCCAAAATGGAGACTTCACATTCTCTCAGTGCTGCTACTGGAAAAGTCAGTCTGCAGAGGAGCGATGTTGTGCTCATAGGCAGCGTACTCCGAGGCTCCCGTACTTGCCACTTTGAGCTGCTGGGCCGCGTGCGTGAGCTGGAAGGCGGCGTCGGGGTGGGCGGTGTCGGGGAGCAGGGTGCACTCCCTCTCCAGCATGTCTGCCACGCCCTTCAGCAGCTCCAGGAAGCCAAAGGCCAGAGCTGCCTTCCGCAAACGATTCAGCTCCTGCAAAGACACAAAATCCCTTCTAAAGGCACTCCAAGCATCAGCATCAAACGTGGGTTTCTTGTATCTGTTTTTAAAGGTGATGTTACTCACAGTGCAGCTGCTGGAAACTGCCCAGCTGCTCATGGATAGAAAATCAGGGCTGAAGATAACAGTGGTCTTCCCTTGATCCTTTCCTATAAACCTCCACTTCTTCCTTTTGTGCATTCAGCTATTGTACCTGCCTGCTTTGTCTGTGTCCCAGCAGGGCTGCAGCTTAGGCTTCCGTGACTGACTGCTGCCTTTAACCACAGTGTCCAGTAAAATGTGGATACATTGATTTTTCTTCCCTATAAACTGAACAGTGCTTATGTGCACTTAGGCAGGGTATTCATTCTTCAGGTCTCTGGAGGCTGCAATACCAAACTGCTTCAGCACTAAGCTTGCAAGAGGAATAATTACCTCCAGCTACAGTCTGCTTATGCATCATTACAGTGTGGCCAAATGTGCCTGGAACTTTGTCTTTCTCTGCTTCAGTTGTAGATAAAATGGAAGAGACATTTTCAAGACTCAGAATGACCATCTGTGTTCCTATGCCTCTCTGATCCCTCAGTTAATTTCTGTCTGGAGAAGAACATAAAAGTTCACCATGGAAGTAGCAGAGGTCATGAGAGGCACTTGTAGACATGACACATCTATGCCAGAAAATGTAGTGCCAGACCATTGCAATGAGACCCCCTCGTCTCACCTAACCAGTCTAAGATTTTGCAGAGCACTGCAACACTGCAGTGAACACAGAATGTGGTTCCTCTGTCAAATGCACCACCATCACTATGGATCAAACTTAGGCCAGCCTGGAATGCTACTCACTTTATAGAAGGTTTGTGTTTTTTCAGGGAGTTTCCTTGCATTTCTCAAGATCTTCTGTACATCAGTCTGCAGAAAAGAGAAAAAAAAAAAATCTTGGCAGCTTCTGAGGGAACTGCAGAACAACCCCCAACTCTTTATGGATAAATTATCCTGACCATTGACAAGATTGCAGCTCACAAAGACTGAAACATAACTGGTAATTATACTAAATTCAATAAACCAAGCCAGATGCTCCACTGGAGACACAGCTCTCATTAAACAAGCTATGCTTTCTGATTGCATTTTAATCATGACATTGTAAAGACGCAGTGTTTATAAAAATGAAAGAAAAGCAATAAAGCAATTACATTAAATGGGCAAGACATGCACAGACTGCAGCTCCTGCTGAGATGGTTCCTGCTGCTCCAGGTAAAGCAGCATGACCTGGATCATTACCTGGAGGCCACTGGGTTTGATCCAGACAGTGACATTCTGAGCGTAGCTGCGCTTGTTCTTGGGCTGCAGAGGGAAAGGGCTCTTATTGTCATCCTCCCCATAAGGATTTTCTTTTGCATCTGGGAGAAAGCAGAAATTTATAGACTTAGCAACTAAGAATTGTCAAGATCGTTCACACAACACTGAATGTGTAAGTTATTCAGAGGAATGTGACCAGTACCTGAAATGGGGCCAAGCTGTGCCATTTTCCCCAGCCATGGGAGAGGCTCAGGACCAGGTTCAAAGAGTGACATCATGAGGTTTGATTTCTTCTTGCTATCAGCTTGTGAATAAAGCATTCCATACCACTCTGGCCTGTGGAAAAGAGCAAATCCTCAAACGCTGAAAATCTTCCACCCCTCTGCCTAGAATGTGCCTCCCTCTCACTGTGTGGAGGCTCAATGTTTGCAATTTGTACTGACAGAAACAAATCTGCAATTAAAAATCCACAGCTTAGTCTAGCAGTGCAGAGTTCTGCATAGAACACAGATATAAATAAACATAATTTATAAATAAAGCCTAAAAGAGCAAAGTAAGAGATTTTTCAGGCAGACATCCAGCTCCATACCCCAACTGGACGAGAGCCACCATGCCTTCCACTTTCAGGCTGCCATGTAATAAAACACAGAAGTTGGGGATTTTCCCAGCAATCTGATTAGCTGAATTCTCATCTTCAGTGTCATCTGTGATCCCAGGTCCCACCTCATCCCCCTCTGGGGAAGAATCAAAACAAACAAAGAGAAAACATGAGAACAAATTCAAACACAAGAGTTCTGTTTCCATGACACCACCCTTTACTGTCTGCCTGCAAGAGTTAATTAATACTTTTGTAGAACAAACAGCTGCAGAATGAACTGCTTGGGCAAAGTGGCACAATAATGATACATAAATATTCCACTGCATTGTACTCAAGGGCATTAAATATTCATCTTGCACCACGTATTTCATGGCTCGTTATTATTCTGAACTGTAAGTTTAGCATGTTCTATTAATAATGATGTTGTAAGGACCCTGGTCCTTTTATGGACTTCACAAAGAACACAGCATGCAAAATAAGAGAGCTTGTGGTGAGGGTTTTAATTTTAATGCAATCACACAAATATGACATCTGGTATTCTGATAAAGCAAAAAGCCTGTGCTTCCAGTCTAAATCACATTACAAGGGAAGCTTAAAGTAGTTTTTGTTGAAATAAACCCAACTTGCTCACCTCTGTTAAGTGCAATGGGCAGTACCAAGTGTCTGGACAAGACAGGAGGGCTGGAAATGTCAGCAATATCTACAAACCCAACAATTTCTAGATCTGCAGGGAGACAAAAGATTTAAATCAGATTCAAGACAGTTTAAGTCACACTTGGAAATAACTGAAAGGTATTCAGAGCCAATTTAACATCACCACTTCTTGCACCACCAGGTTTTCTGAAGCAATGACTAAAGGTAGCACAAGAGAACCCAAACTCAACTGGAGTTGAAGTTAGAAATACATAAAGTTAGAAATACATGAGTTAGAAATACATAAAAACACACAACTTTTGAAGATGACTTTCAGCACACACAGACTGCTGCCCATGAGCTGTGCTGCGGGACAGTTACACAACTGGACACCTTGACATTTACGCTGTACACAATCCATTGCTGTCTTGTCAATTCCAAAAGAGAAAACCCAAATACCTGCTGCTCATGAAAGTTGTGTCCACTAACAGGAGGGCTGGGAAGGTTGTTCTTTGCACAGTTGTTTTTTAAAATAATTTCTCTTCCCCGAAGCTTATAAGGGTGCTCATGGAAAGCAGCCTGTGGCTGTCTTCCAGTCTCTACCCCTAGAAATTGGCACTCTGAGCTCTGAAAGTGTCTCTACCCTACTCCAGCCCTTTAACCAGGTACATATGGATGAAGTAGGATGATATTTTTGTCCCCTGGTGTCACACACACACCAAAAAATTACACAATCAGAGACTGATCCTTGCAGAGACAAAGCAATAACTACACAGGATGAGAGGTGGTAGTGAAAGGGCAGAAACCAAATGGATTTTAGTAAAAAAGCAATCAAAGATTTGTTACCTGTATTAATTGCTTTAGGAATGGGGTCTATTTCCTCATCTATAATGAAAGGCTCTGGTCTGGGAAATACTTGCACATCAGATGTTAAGTGGCCACACTTGAGGACAGCATGGAATGGAGTATAAGCCAGGTCTATTAGCTTTCTAGAACACAGTTATTAAGGAAAACACAATACATATCAAATGAAAATAGTTTGTCTAAAGCACACTAATTTAGCTCCCAAACCTTTTTTAACTACAGTTAATTCAATAGTTCTAGTGTTGCTAAATTATGAAACAAAGCAGCATTATCCTACTCATGGCAAATGAACAATAATTATGGAAATTACAGTCTTCTATCTGCCAAGCATAAACAGATGCTATGGTTTGGTTACAATGACTAAAATAAATATTGACCATAACCAGTGAAGGCCAAGATGAAATTACAATTAACAAGATCATAAAATAAATTTTTTAAAAAAAGAGTTTAATTAGAACATCTCATATCACCAGATTTCTTATTGTATTTGTTTTCCTTTCAAGATACCAACTGGAGACCTTCCCAGAGGTCTGTTATCTACAAGTGTGCTCACCCAAACATGGACTGCACATTCTTCAGGCACAGGGGGCCATCAATGGTGAAAATCTGCCCTTCCCCATTGTTTAAATCAATGAGCCGTTCCAGGCAGTCTAAGGAATCTGTGCTTTGAAGCTGCAGAAAAATAAAGGGAAATATTTTTGTTGAGTGTTCTTTTTATTCTCTTTTGTACTAACCAGTATTTTTAAAGAAAATATACACAACACAGCAAAAAGCATCTGATTGGATGCTCCCATGATTTTTTGTTCTCTCTCTCCTTTCCAAATAAACCAACATTCTTTGTCTCACAGGCAATGTTCTCTTATTACTTATCAGAAATAGATTATTTAAATATTTTCCCAGTGATTTTGAGATGCAAACAGTGCTTCAATCCACCAGCTTAATCAAAAGGATCATCTTTGACAGAGATCATGAAGCTGATATATCTAATTGATGCCTAAGCATCTGTGAAGGACACAAGAATACAGGTGTCAAATCAAAAGCAATGCTATTAATAAAATTGAATCTAAGGAATATTAGTCAAACAGGCTTCTCTTTAAACAGTGTTTATGCAGCAGAATTCTAACTCCTGTGAAGATTATAAAAGCTGTGATTGAAATGTGCAAGAAAAGGAGAAAGGAGGAAGAAAATTGGCATCTTTCCTTCAAAACTAAGGGAAGCTGGTTTGAAGACTGGCTTCAGTTTTCTCCTCTCACATTTCTACATACAGTGACTGTGTTATAAATGTTGAGCATCTTTGCAACACAAGTCATTTATTCAAGAATTTAACTGCACATTAAGAAAAGCCCCAAAATCATTCAATGTCATTAATTCAGTAGTAATATAAGCCGAGAAATTAAAATACCATAATATTCCCCAGGGACAACCAGACACGATTTATAAAGATTACGGTAATAATGCAAAAGCAGTAGATAATAACAGTGCAACAATAAACCTTAAATTCCCTTTCACCCAATAACTGAGCACAAGAACATCAAGGCAATGTTTTGTGCTGACCTGGTCGTTAGTTCAGAGAAGACCAACAATTATCCAGTGAAACAAAGAATAAGACATCACCTCTTCCAGGTTGGCCATGCACATGACATAGAGCTTGGACGGGAACGGGAAGGGCAGAGGGAACCTGTTGCTTTCGCTGCGCTGGCTGTGGGTGGCCAGGGAGTGGCGCAGGGAGCCCCTGCCGATGCCCAGGCAGCCGTCGGTGACCAGGACAACCTGCAGGGACCGGCGACACGTCAGACACTTCAGCTGCACCGGGCACCTGAACAGCCACACCCCGCGGGAGCCTTCCTGCAGCACGTGCTCCCACCGAAAATCCAGCCCTGCTCCCACCGGATCTTCCTCCAGCCAAAGAACTGCGAGCAAAATTCCCAGGAAAAGCCCCGCATGAAGGAGAAACTGAAGATTGAACCCTCGTGATTTACACGGTGTGCATGGGAAATGTTCTCTTGGCATTAGGTAATTGCACTAAAATTTGAATCTCATACATTTCATTTTTAAGTGGACACTAAGAAGCACAGTGACTACACAGCCAAAAAAGCTGAGCTGTTGGATTCAAGGATTCCAGGTGTATTTTCAGATGGATGATTAAACCCATTTCTTCTGCAGAATCTGGAGAGCAACTCAACTTCACTACAAGCCACAGAAACCTCAAAAAAGGGTAATATCTTAATTCTTTGCAAATACAGCTACAGTATGCTCACATTTTGAAGCAGAGCTACTGTAGCAAAAACACACACTTTTCCATTCACTTGCACATTCAGAGCCAATCCTTGTGGAAACCTGCACTAATTACACTGAATAATGGGATTATTTACACTCAGCTGTGATCCAGTCACTTCCAGAGTAGTAAAAGAGCTGCTCCTTCAATGCTGCAAGGCAACAGCAGGCAGGATTTCTGGCTGGTAGGTAAGGAAAATCAAACCCAATTGAAACTCCATGTGTAATTGCTACATCCAGATTTGTCTTCTCCCTTCATCTTCAGTCTCTCTTGCAGTCTCCTCAGAGCTGGTGCTCACCAGTGGTTTTCCACTACTCCAAGGCTGCACAGTACATTCCCCAGTGCCCTCCACTACCCCAGCACCTGAAATGCCAGTAAAATGAGCTATGACACAAATGAGAGACAAAATAGTTGAGGTCTATTTGCTTTGAACGTTTTTTGCTGTCTCAAGGTGCCTTCTGTCCATGTTGGATGATGAAGCACTAGCCTTTTTCTCCTTAAGGAATATTGCTTCAAGCATCTTCCCAGCTCACTGAGCTGCAAAATTACTGAACTTCAATCAAGTGTCTCAGAAAACTGAGGTTTAAAAGCAAACTCTGCCATAAGAGGCAGCAGATTTGGAAGGCTGAGAGCTTGGAGGGCTGAATGGGATGTGTGAGCAGCTGCATGGCAAATGACTCATTTGGGAGAGAAGTCAGATCAAAACACACTCTACAGCAGCCCCACGCTGTTGGTTCAGAGCTGGAATTGTTATAAGCCCTCGAAATCATCAAGGACTGGAGGGGAGAGGCTCCTGCATGTGGGACCACACCCTTTCCAAATGGAGCTGAGGATCCTGGGACAGCAGATTGCATCCAGATCAGACACCAGGCCTGCACAGCAGTGCTCCTGAGCCACATTTTATAATCCACTGCACTACAATAACACATTGGGCAGGAAACACTCTCATTTTTTTTTGCTACTGAATATTTTTATAAAGATCACCTTCTGTTCATATTGCAGGTTTAGCCAAAATACTAATTCTTTGTGTTTTTGCAGTAACAGCACGCCTGAGAGCATACCAAACGTTCAAATTACATTTACATTTCTATGTGCAACTCACAGGAACAGAATCAATCACAGAATCACAGGATGGTTTGGGTTGGAAGAGGCCTTAAAAGATCACCAAGTTCCAATCTCCCTGCCAGGGATAAAACTAAACATGTAGAGAACTTAAACCGGTGAAATCAGCCATACCTGGCAAGGAATTGCTGCTCCCCATTCCTGCTGGACAATATTGCAAACCCCCAGCAGAGCTGACTCCAAACAGGTTTTGTCATAATCATCCATGTTACTCAGGGCTTCCTGCAAAGACAACCACCACAGTCACTGCTGGGGGAATATCCCTGCCCAAAGACACCCAGCAGTCACTCATGGCTTTGAAGGAACTGTAATATCATCAACACAGCTCTTTAAAAGTGAAAAAACACCTCTGCATGTCTTAAAAAAGTGGAAACCTGAGGCAGCATCTAACAGAAAACATCTAGCTGAGAAAATCCTCAAAGGTATCAGAGCAGCTTAAACTTCACAGAGATTCACAGAGACCACAAGGAACTGGTCTCACAAAAACTGTTTGGCAGAGAGGGAGTAACAAACCCAAAACTCACATCTGCATCCATAAACCAGCTTTTCTCCTAAAAGTGAAAACCTCACACTTAATACAGCATCACCAGGGTGCAGCTGTGAGATGAACTTGTCTAAAGGAGCCTGGCGGGGCTCCTGGCTTGCAAAATTCCTCAAATGAACTCTTAGGAAAGTGAAAAATCAATCAGAGAGGATGCACTGGCACTTACCTGCTAAACTGCAAACATAACAGAGAACAGCTTTCAAAATCTCTTTGCCCCATGGACAAACCTAAACCATGGTGCCCTGTGACAGCAATGTGTCATTTCCTCCTGCATGTGAGGGTCAGATATAAATGTACCATTTTTACTGGATTTAGGGGCTCCAGTGCCTTGCTGCATTCACATGAAATTTCCCTCCTGGACTTTCTCCTCTCCATTTCCTGCTCCCAACTTCCCACCACATCTGTGAGGCCTAAAATCACTTATTCTCACTCTTGCACTGTTTTGACTTACTCTCAACAGCAGCTTCTCTCTACCAAATCACTTGACTCAAAGCCTTTCTAAATGGTCCTGTTGGCTGCATCCTCTATCAAGAGCAAACCAACAACTGCACATAAAAACAGGGACGTCAAAGAACCAGTTATAGAGCTTCATCAGGCAGCCCTTCCCTCTATCCCATCTTTAACTCCATGCCATTTTAGTCAATCAGCCACACCCCAGTGCTCACCTGCAAAGGTGCAACTGGCAAAATTCAATGTTTCAAAAACACTGATTTCACCTACCCTTAAAACACAGACAAACCCACTCAATTCAAGATGTTGTGCACAGGATGATACCAAATCACACAATTTCACCGTGCTTAGGTGGTGCAATTGGCTGTTTTCTAAAAAATATCGACGGTTTATTGCTTTAAGTGTTCAAACCCCCTACCTGGAGTGTGTTGTAGTCTCTCGTGAAGGGCACCATCAGCTCCCAGAGGGACGAAAACACCACCAAGGCCGTGAACTCCAGCTTGTAGTTGGTGGCCATGTGCTCGAAGAGCATGGTGAGCCCGTGGGCAGCCAGGTGCTTGCGCTGGTACTCCTCGGAGCCCTCCACCGACACCGGCCGCGTCATGGACAGCGACACGTCCATCACCACCACCGTGGGCATGGCGAGCGCTCCTCCGCCCTCACGGACGGGATCGGCCGGGATCACCTGCCTGCAGCGGGACGGAAAGGCACAAATCGTTATCAAAGCTGCACCTGTGGAGCCACGCGTCTCGCCCCTCACGCTGACCCCAGGGAGAAGAAACAATTACCCTTTTCCCCTTCAAATCGAGGGACTGAGCACAGATTCAGTGAATGCACGCTGAACCCCACACAGCATTTCCAGCCGAGTGCACAGCAAGGCCTGGAGACGGCAGGAGCTGAGCCTCGCTGGGGAAAGGGCGCAGCCCTGCCGCTCCGAGGGCGGTCGGGCAGGGATCCAGCCCTCCCTACAAGCCTTCGCCCTCAGCGGGGCGCTCCCCGGGGCGCTCCCCGGCCGGCCCGGGCCGAGCGGCGGCGGCGGGCGCGGAGCAGGGCGGCGGAAG